>CM029113.1:3604007-3791507 GCA_016859345.1 Istiophorus platypterus | reverse complement strand
AACTGAAACAAACACACAGACAGACAGGAGGAAAGGGAAGGAAGGGAGAAATGAAAGATGGGACATGAAGCAATTTAAAATGGGTTGTGGTAATGGGGCATATGTGCGAAAGAGGGGAGACAGGTGAGGGCATGTTGCTCCTTAAAAACAAATCTTCTCACACATTGTCCCAGGGCATCATACAGGATCATCTCTTAGCTGGCTAAACCTAAAGAAGGGGCAAGAACCTGTGGGATCATAAACAGGAAGTAGCCCTACAGTATAGGTACGAGGCATCGGGTGGACGGGTTGCATGCACCAATGTGTTGCTTGCAATCGGTAATAAAAATAAAAGAGAAAAAAAGCAGATGAGGCTGAACAGCATGGATACAGTGTAATAACAAACATATGAATACAGCCTCTGAAATTAATAAAGTTATTTAAATTAAAGACCTAAAGCATTGTCCATAAAGACTGAAATTCCTGTTAGGGTGACTACTTAAAAACAGTTTATAAACTGTTTTTCAAAATAAAAGCACAAGTAAAAGCAGAGATTTGTGTCCTATTCCTTCCTCCTTTCCTGCTATGTTGCTGTTTAAAGGGACACTCCAGCAATTTAAAATAGATTAAGAAAAAACATGCTAAAAATTGAAACAGCAGCAGCAAAAAAAAAAAAAACATTCAGAGTAAAGTAATCCAAAAGACAGGCCAACACTGACTTATGGTACCAGCTACACAGTTCTATCTAGACCAGTCTCTTGTGTCTCTTGTCTCTTGGAGTGCAGAATTAGTTTTCACTGGGTTGATCAGTAATTTGGAAGTAATACCATTCATCAAAACTGCCCACCCCTCCCCAAACCTGGTTAAATCTGCTTTGGTCCTACAAAAGTAGAAACTGACCGAGTTTGACTGACAGTTAGCAGGGTCCTCTGCCCCTCCCACCTCCACTCCCTACCAAAGGGCGAAAGAGGGAGAGAGAGAGAGAGAGAGAGAGAGAGATTTTTTGCTGGAGTTGGGTGTAATAGATGCAAGGAGGAATGGAGGGATGGTGCTAATCTCAAGATACTGATTGCTTTTTGCCTTTTTTGTTGTCTGCTAGAGAAGAGGGAGCTCCTCTAGTGGAGGCAAATTGATTATGGAGGAGGAGGAGGAAGAAGAAGAAGAAGAGGAGTGGGGGTATGAAGAGGAGGGCTGATAGGGTATGTAGATTACTTTGCCCCCATGAGCCACCTGACATGTACAAGGGCATGATAGATTTTCATTTTCCCAACTATATGTGTGCGGGATTTCCATGTCTGTACATGAGAAGCTGTGGCCCATGAACAAGCAGCAGAGCTCGCCGTCACAAGAGAGGACAGGTTGGCAGTTGTAATCAAAACCACACATTTATGCCTGTACGCACACAAACACACACACACACACATACACACACATACACACAAAGACAGAACAGAACAGAAAAGAGAAGGGAAGAAATATGAAACAAACACAGAGAAGGACAGATATCCACAGAGGAGACCAGGCACAGATGAGACACACACATTTTTCACATCAGGATACTCAAACACGCACACCTTCGTCTCCATACCCACAGCTCTTTTATTCAGCAAGTGCTGGTCGTCATTAAAGGCAGATTTACTACAAATTGGACCAAATTCCCACTGTCACTTTCAATGATCGCTGCTACCATGCAGAGTGCCAGAGAGGGGGACAGGCAGAAAGTGTGTTTGCACTTGTGTGTGTGTGTGTGTGTGAGTGTTATAGAATGAGGTTGCTTTTGTGATGTAAAACACACAGACACACATGCCGTCGTTTCATCTCCCGTTCGCATTCCCTTGAACATTCACAAACATACACAGTCACACTGAGATATTTTATGTGTTTGCATGTGTGCAAAGGAAAATTTCTCTCAAAGGATCGTAAAATTGTATCTGTTACATCTCCCTTTTCTGCCTCCTCTCTTGCCCCCTTTTTTTCATTTTGTGTGTATGTGCCAGATGGGTTAAGGGTGAGCAGTTAAATCGCCAAGCCGAGACTTCTGCCACCATTCCATCTCACCCAGGGATGACGCAGTTTCCTTAAATAACCATGTGTGGGACTCTGTGTGTGTGTGTGTGTGTTTTAAGCTTCCCCAGGCACATGGAGTAACTCAGACTCGCAGAGGGAAGGGCAGACTACTAACCTTCATTGATTATTAAAGCACATACACCTTGTCATACATAACAAACTTTCTTGATTTTCATCAGCCGGTGGAGTTACTTTATGGTTTAGTAGTTATCATAACCTTAGGGAATTTTGGATAACAACTAAACTATTGCCACTGATGAAGGCCATGAGAGTGGGTCTTGTGGTGAGTTTTTTTTTTTTTGTGTGAAATATCGTTTTTCAGCTTTTTTCATAACCTCAACCCTCAACCCGCTTAATTGTTGTTCCATCATCCATCCTTTTTCTAACTGCTCTTTCTTTTTGTTCATTTCTTTTGATTGAGTTTTGATTTAAGGAACACAGACTGATGCATAACAACCTGTATGTTTCTCTATTGTTAATATAAGCTTCCTCTCTAACTGTCTCTCTTTCTCTACATACATCCTTTCCTCTTTGCATAGCCAAGAACAATTACACATGTTGACCCATTCTCTCTGAGGACAATGGGTTTAACCCAGGTCAATGTTTTGGTTTGGGGGTGGGGGGTGGACGGTATAGCTGATTAAATTCTGGTTATAGCTTCTAAAAACAATGTATAATCAGGTAGTGATGAAGTGACAGGATAAGGACGAAGAAGACAGAGAAGACTTTGGTAAGGAGCATGGACAGCTATGATGAGTAAAAAATGAGGAGGGAGGACCAGAGTAACAGTGAATAAAAACAAAGGAGAAGGAAAAGAAAAGACGGCAAAACAGGGAAAATCAAAGACAAAAGGGGAAGATGCAAAGATTGGAAAACAAGAAGGCAGGAAAAGAGAATAGGGTGGTGACAGTAGAGAAGAGGGGAGAAGAAATAAGGAGCACAGGCAGGAGGAGGGGTATAGTAGGTGCAAACGGGGTAAATGAAGTACGATTTCCACATGGGGTGACGCTATCTGTTGCCCTGTTCCTCCGGGTTAATGGGGACTATCATAAAGCTGGGCTGCTAAGGTGGACTAGGATCACACACAAACACGCCCCCACACAAGCCGCACGTGTATGTACATAAACACACACACGTACACACACAGCCAGACGTGCGGTCAAGGTGAAATATGGATCCTAATGGTTGTGTCCCATCGTTAAAAGGGCTTGTAGTTGATTTATCCACCATAAAACAGCTCGTGCAACTGTCACAAGGAGAAGAAGGGGGCGGCAGTGAACAGGTCACAGGTTTGAATCCTAATTCCTGTACAAAACACTTAGCTCTGTGTTGACGGCATGCCTCTGCCTTTTACGTAGGTTTATGGCACCAAAATTTCTGCTTAGAAAAAAATAGGGGTCACTGAGCCTGATATAAAAACTGATTTTAAGCTCAGCCTTCACTTGTTAACTGAAAAAAAAAAAATCATCTTTATGAGTCCTAAAAGTTTACCTTTCCTGCTACATTAATATCCAGGTAATATTCAAGCATAAAATGGCACATTTTAAGTAGTTTTTAACAAACTTTTTGACATTCAGACTTGAGGAATACTAAAAATATACCTTAATATACATTTTGGGGAACAAAGTTATGCAGAGGTGTGTTTAGCTTGGCATAGCAAAAACACTGAAATTGGGGAAAAGTGAACTAGCCTTTTTCAGAACTTAAGGAAGCTGTCTAACCAACACAAAAATATGTACATGTTTTCTCTCTTGGTTAGTTCAGTCTCCGCTCATTTGTGATTTGAACTTGATTGCACTAGCTGTAAACTGTTTGTGCATGGGAGAGAAAGATGGAGGTGTCTTTGAGACTTACCTGAGGCATATGGTAGCTAGCCTCTCTATCTCTGTCTCCATGTGTTCCTGTAGCTCTCCGGGCCTGAGCAGGACCTGGCAGATTGGACAGACCGGAGCCTGGCTGTCGTACAGGGACATCTTCTTTTTACCTGGAGACAAGATAGGAAGCGAGAAAAGGAGAGAAACTTCATTGTGTGTATAGGACAAACCAGAGCCAGACACCCAACCATTTCCTTTTTTCAGATATATTTGGATTTTGTCTACATAAGGCAACAGAAGGAGTCTCAAATAATTCTCAAATGACTGCTAACGACCAGAAAGTGACCAGATCCCTCTCTGTCTGTTTAATCCACTGGGAACTGCCACTACTGCTCAATGAATTTCCAAGATTACTGCAGTTATGAGTATGTGCTGCAAGAAGGCTTCAACAGACAAGTTAAATAGATCTTCCTATGTTTGAATTTGGATCTTTCATGCAACACATATTCTATGAAGTTGTCTGAGCAGGTCTTTTGGTAGTTTTTAGGTTATAATCATGAAAATGAGTTTCAAGATTCAAGCATCAAGGATACCCATGTAAACTTCACTTTGTATTCTTGAACTGCCTCGATCTGAGCTTTCACTTTCTAAACTCACCCACATTAAGTGCATGTGTAACATATTTCTTCATAACAACACACACACACACACACACAAACACAAACACACACACGACGGGGAATAGAGTGCTGTACAGTCTCCATTGTGTAATGTTTCTCCCAGGTCAAAGCAGATTTAAGGAATCGTCAGCCATGGATGAGATAATGCTGTATAGAGTCTGCCAACACTACCTCACTTCATTGTCCTTGATCAGCAGGGCACAGGGTGGGGCCCACCTGTACGTGTGTGTCTGTGTGTCATTGTGTTCCTGGGGGCATGTGTGGACAGTGTGTGTGTATTGTTAAGTGTACATTTAGCAAAACAGCCTTTTCGTCTGTGTGTGCATATGTGTATGTATACGATGTACTTCCTATTTTTTTCAAGTTTGTCTCTGAGTCTGTCTAAGGTTGCTAAAAATACGATCTATTGAAAGTGTCTCAGTGCTTAATGTTGGAGGACACTTCCTAAATTTCCTGTATTTAGCCAATCAAATGGTTTTTTTTTAGGCCATGAACAATAGTCTCTGCCTCAGCCAGGATATCCTGTTTAGACTGGTTGTCACCACGGCAACATGAGGGCCAGGTATGGGGACTCCCTATCCGTCTTGTCTTTGGTGTTTCTCTCCTTTACGCACAAACACACACATGTACATATACGTGCACACACAGCCCTCTGGGGACATGTATCCTTGCTCACATATTGGTCTGTCAGAACAGTTTCCCACAAGAGGACTCATCAAGAGACAACTAGAGGGGAACACACACACACACGCGCACACACACGCATGCACGCAAACACACAAACACACACACACACACACACACACACGCACACACACGCATGCACGCAAACACACACACACACACACACACACACACACACACACACACACACACACACACACACACACACACACACACACACACACACGTCATCCCCTCCCTCCCTTTCTGTCTCAGAGCGTGTGTGCGCATACTGGCCTCCCATTCTCCTGCTCTGCTACTTAACAGAGCCCACACCACTGGACACGTTAAGTGACTTTGAAAAATAGGTAATCGATTACTCTCTATCTCTTTCTCTACCTCCTTTTTTTCCCACACCTGTCCCTCTCACGCCCTTTCTCTCCAGCCTCATCTATTTCTAATTTTCTGCTCCCTACTACCCATTTATTTGTTTCATTTTCTTTCTCTTCCTCTTTCATCTACCTCCCATCTCTTCTTTCATTATTTCATTAATCTTCTTTCTTTCTCTCTCATCCCTTTTTTCAGTTATCCCGTCCCCTCATCTCTCTATTTATCTATGTTCCTCATCTCTTTTCTTTCCTTCCCTTCGTCTCTGCCTTATTGTCTCCTCCACCATACACTCTTTGGTTTATGTCCCTTTTATTTCTAGTTTCTCCGTCTCTTTCTCTCTGCCTCCTCTCCTGCCTTCTCTCATTTATTGCTTTGACAAGATAATTTGAGTCATGCTGAAGCCGTCACCATCCGCCACAGCGGACAAAGAAAGATCCAATCCCTGTCTGCAGCTGATGGGGCTCTTTCTATTCAGCAGGCAAACATACACCTGGAGGATGCGGGAACACACAAACACACACACACACACACACACACACACACACACACACACACACACACACACACACACACACACACACACACACACACACACACACACACACACACACACACACACACACACACACACACACGCATGCACGCAAACACACACACACACACACACACACACACACACACACGCATGCACGCAAACACACACACACACACACACACACACACACACACACACACACACACACACACACACACACACACACACACACGTCATCCCCTCCCTCCCTTTCTGTCTCAGAGCGTGTGTGCGCATACTGGCCTCCCATTCTCCTGCTCTGCTACTTAACAGAGCCCACACCACTGGACACGTTAAGTGACTTTGAAAAATAGGTAATCGATTACTCTCTATCTCTTTCTCTACCTCCTTTTTTTCCCACACCTGTCCCTCTCACGCCCTTTCTCTCCAGCCTCATCTATTTCTAATTTTCTGCTCCCTACTACCCATTTATTTGTTTCATTTTCTTTCTCCTCCTCTTTCATCTACCTCCCATCTCTTCTTTCATTATTTCATTAATCTTCTTTCTTTCTCTCTCATCCCTTTTTTCAGTTATCCCGTCCCCTCATCTCTCTATTTATCTATGTTCCTCATCTCTTTTCTTTCCTTCCCTTCGTCTCTGCCTTATTGTCTCCTCCACCATACACTCTTTGGTTTATTTCCCTTTTATTTCTAGTTTCTCCGTCTCTTTCTCTCTGCCTCCTCTCCTGCCTTCTCTCATTTATTGCTTTGACAAGATAATTTGAGTCATGCTGAAGCCGTCACCATCCGCCACAGCGGACAAAGAAAGATCCAATCCCTGTCTGCAGCTGATGGGGCTCTTTCTATTCAGCAGGCAAACATACACCTGGAGGATGCGGGAACACACAAACACACACACACACACACACACACACACACACACACACACACACACACACACACACACACACACACACACACACACACACACACACACACACACACCAGACAGGCATGTATAAGAATATGCCTATGCCTGATTATTTTTAGGTATTTCTACTATCACATTTATTTTAAGTAAATGCTTATTTTCACACTGAGTTTACTTTTTTGCATTTCAATGTGCAGTGATTTTCTTTTAAATTGTGGACTTTTTTGTGCGGATGTGACTTTTATTTGTCCTGCCAATGGATCGATGATAACAGCATGTAAATGCTTAGGTTTGACAAAGGAATGGCAACAATCAACAGCACAAAAAAGACTTAAGTGGAAGAGTTTTGTATACTGTGCACTGATTTGAAATCTACTCTTACAATAGGGCCAAAAACAAGATATTAACCGCAAACACATGCAAATTATACTGGCTCTGATGGTGGAAAAGTGACAGCCATGTGAAAGAATAGTGTAGAATATATTTTTTTTTATAAATAATAATTGACTTGATATTTCATGTATTTTGGTTGATAAGGCACCCTGTTATCCCTTCCAGAGTCCAGAGTCTCAAGGGTATTAAAAACTTTTAACAGTTAAGCTATTTAATCATTACAAAATTTATCCAGCATGTGAAACAGTATTGATAATTAACTATCTGCTCCGAAGTCCTTTGTTTGTATTTTGTGATACCTGTCACTCTTTCTCATCCTTTCGCGTCTCTCCCTTTCTTTCTTTCTTTCTTTCTTTCTCTCCTTCTGTTTTCCCCCTGCGTGTCACATGCTCCCTGAGGGAAGTGAGTGATGGGGAGAGTTGGAAGAACAGATAAATCCAGGGGAGGAGGAGAAGAAGAAGAGGAGAGGAGAAAGGGGGAGAAGGGTGTGAGTGGGGGTGTTGATGTGATGTCGCACACCGAGCTTGTCAGCGCCTTAAAGATGATTAATGTCGGTGCAACACACACACACACACACGCACTCACACACACACACACACTCTCAAATCCATACACACTCCCCACATGTCCTGTGTTGGACCTCACAGCTCAAACACACACGCCCTGCGGCACAACAAGGGTGCGTTTAATCTTGGGGAGCAGAGGGAAAGCTCCGGAGACAGAGAAGGTGGGGGAGGAGGATGAGGTGAGGAGAGGGCTGGACAATAACAAGGAAATAGGCCTGACAGGACTTTTTAGTGTTGAGATTCCTCAGTGAATGCCAGCTGGCGGAGCGAACGAGGGATGGATGGATGCATGGAAGGAGGAGAGGATCTGTGCATCTCTCTGACAGCCATGATGGAGTGTTGGCCTGATCCCCCCTAATGTGCCGAGATGGATTGTCTCATCTCTCTTTCTCTTACTTTCTTTCCCTTCTCTTTCTTCTCCCTTCCTTATCTGTCTTTTCACCTCACTCTTTCTTTCTCCCTCCATCTCCCTCCATCCATTCCGGATTTCATCCTTTTGCGTCTCTTCCAAAACCCTATCTCTCTCTTTATTGAACCCAACCCATCTCTCTATCACTCCCCCTTCTTTCACCAACTTTCCCTCCTTGTCATCTCTGTCACTTGACCCAGTTAATAGCGCTCACTGGTTTTTGTTCATGTCACAAAACAATATGTCACCCGGCTGGCAGGAAGCATATCCACTGACTTTTTGCATCTTCTGTCTAATTTATTTACTGGCTGCGAGAGCACTGACATGTAGACTGTGACTGGTCTAACTCAACAGTAGGTTTGTGAATCTGCCAAGCGAATGGCTGAAAACCAGAACTGAAAAAAAAGCTAAGTCGCCTGCCGAAAAAATGATTTCAACATGAATTGTCCTTTTCTTGTGTATCTGAATAATTGAAGGTGTGAGCCACTGAAGAGCCATTACAGAGTATGATTTTTGTATAGTAATATAATGGAAGTTATAGCTGCCTTTGAGTTTCCATAATTATTATTATTGTGACTATATTATTTATTTTTATTATGTGTACAGTATTAAATGTATTCATTTAGTTATTCACTGTCTATATCTACTTACATTTAACTAATTTTATATCTATTTCTCTGTAAACAAGGCTTTTTTTCCCTTTTAGTTTTCCCGACATTGGATTAATTTCCTCATTATTGGGTACCAACAGACCCCACTGCTGTATGTGTTATAAATATACAATAATTTTAAAATCACCATAAAGCATTATTACACCAACATGGGCTTTACATTAATAGACATATATTACATGAATAAATATGTACCGTCTAAAAAAGGCTCTAAAAACAGATATCGAAATAAACTTAAAGTATTTTGGATTTGAGAGGAGTAGTACTGCATTAATACTGTCCACACCAATCACAGATATAAAAACATACAAAAATCCATTGTATTTTAATATGTTTCATAGCAGGGGTCTCCAGGAATCACATTAGTATGTAAGTAATGAGTCATTTTCTATAGCAGACCTGAAAAATATCAGTTAAAGATAACCAAGTTATAAGCTAAGGAAGCAATGAAAGGATGTTTTTTTTAACCCAAGGTCTCCAATGACCCAATAGAAAATAGGCTTAACTATGCTCTATAAATAAAACTGCTTGACTTGACTGAACACATCTTATAATACCCTACTAACTATTTAAGATGTTAAAAAAAAACAAAACAGAGCCACATATAATCCATATTTAACATCAAATGAATTCTTGATTAGGCTTTTATAGTCCTATACATTTTAAATAATGAGAAGAATTTCACACACATACACACACAACTAGACAGGCAATTATAGACACCAGATGGTGAGGAGGATAGAGCCAGATCATACGGAAGAGTGGAGAGCAAAGAGGAGGAACGTTCCCTCCCTTTTGGAATGTTTTTACTCTCACCCCTTACTCCTTTCTTCCTGCCTTCCTTCCTTTATATGTGTTCATTCCTCTTTTCTTTGGCCTTTCTTTCTTTGTATTTCTTACCCATCTGCCTTTCCTCCTTCTATCATCCTTCCATGACTTTTGTCCTTCTTTGGTCACCTGCAACTGCCTGATTATTGTAGCTTTTATGAGATGTAGTTCTTTAGCCAAGAGCTGATGAAAATTGATGAAAATTCTTCATATGATGTCCATCATCATATATCTGTTTTAACACTGCAGCTTCTCTCATCCTCCTTTTAATTATCTATTTTTTACTTTTTCTCCTCTCCTGAACACACACACACACACACACACACACACACACACACACACACCCTCTCTCTCTCTCTCTTGCTGTCTCTCACTTTCTCTCTCCCCTATCCCTGTGTTGCTTTGGTCCAGATGAAGTGGGAATCAATAGATGCTAGATAGCGCAGGCTCCCAGTCACAGACTACAATGAGCTGAGGTAAAAGGCCACCTCTAGAGAGGACAGGGATTGTCAGCTCAATACTCTCTCTCAATGGGACCAGAGATAAAAAACCATTTGGGGTGTCCTCATGGCTCAACGGGCTAAGAGGCAAACCTTGTACTCACAACACTGTGGGTCCAAATCCCATTTAATGACCTGTATTGCATGTCATCCCTTTGCTTTTATCTCGCCCATCATCCTGCCTCCCAGGAAGCAGGAGATTGGTGCATCTTGGACTGTTCATGCAACCAAAAACTAAAAAGAAAAAAATCATGTAATGGCTATATATCAAACAAATATCATATTAAAGTGATCAGGCATTCATTGAGGTTTTTTGTTGACATTTGTTAACCTTTAAAAAATGTGAGCAGCTGGAGTGAAATAAATGTTTGGCTGGCTGTGAACCTGAGTATTTCCTATCTTTAAAATCCACTGGGATGGATTGAATTAACTTGTAAATTATACACACAATCAGCTAATGAGCACTGGGCATGTAAACTGGATTTAAACACAACAGTAAGAGTCAGAAAAGAGCAGGGCCCGATTTATGAGTTGGCACATGTACAGTTTGTTTGTGGGGAACACACATGTACACAAACACGCACTGCGACACGCACGCTTGCAAAACACACAAGCACATTTCCCAAATGGAATTACAAAGTGTCTACATGTAGGGGCTGTTTTTCTGTCCTTGAACAACTGTCTTCCCCTTGTGTTGTGTGTGTGTGTGTGTGTGTGTGTGTGCCTATAAACACACTTCCATTCCCCCTCCTTGTTGTTCCCCTAAATGAGTTTTCTGACATGCATCAAGTGTTTATGCCCGCTACCCCTCTTTTCTCATCTTGCCCTCCTCCCCTTCCTCCTCCACTTCCTTCTCCGACCCCCCCCATAGCGTGCCCAGCCGGTTAGCTATAACACCCGCCAACATCGGTAAACAAGGAAATCTCTCAGCCGCGGCCCAGCGTGTAACCGCATTACCGCACCCGATAACCTCTTCAAATAATGTGCGATAAGGGGAATTTGATTTGATTCACGGAAAGGGAAAGAGGGCCACTTCTGCTCTCCCTTCAATCTCTTCCTTTTTATTTCCTTTCTCTCTTTCTCTTTCTTTCATTCCCTCCTTTTCCCCTTCACCGCGCCATCTTCTCCTCTTCTTCTTTTCACTTAGCCCAAGGGTCTGGGCCCCCCCCATCCCCCTCTTTTTCTCCCCTTCTCCAGAATGACACCGCCTCGCATCCACAATCAAATAAATCCTGCAGAGGTGTCAGCCTTCATTTTGACTCTCCCCTCTCTTCTCCCCGACAAACGCAAGGTGAGGTGAGAGGCCCCCCTAAAGCCATCATCTCCATAATGGCAAATATGAGCCCTAAAGCCCAAATCCAGGGTGCGTATTAACACAAATGGGACTAGCAAGGTGTGTGAGTGTGCCTCTCACTGAGGTGATATGTTTTTTTCCTAAGTGAGCTGTGATTTAAGCAGGCTAGACACTAGGCTGATCACTCCCTCTTTGTGTGTGTGTGTGTGCAAAACAGATGAGGCTGTGTGGCTCATTCAGAGGACATTTGATGAAATGGAACGGGGGTCAACTTCAGTTTGCCACCTAGGCTGTGTTGCTCTACTCCATGCATGTGTGTGTTTCCTGTGTGTCTGACCGCGTGTGTATATGTATTTGCATGGTCTCACTCCCTGACAGTGATGCATGGCACTTTTAAATAGCACTCCTCCACGCCCTGCTCAAAACTCATCACCAGGCTCTTTCACTATCCCTCCCTCCCTTCCCCTCGCTCCCTGGGGTTGTCACTTTTAGAAAAGCAAATGAAATGTCGGTGCTGTGGAGAGGAAGGATGAAGAGATAGCCGGATAGAGGAATAGAGAGGGGAAAGGTGTGTGCGTGTGTGTGTGTGTGTGTGTGTGTGTGTGCAGAAGTGTCTATGTGTTTTCTGTCTGTTTAGGTCAAGGGACTGAAAAATATTTCTGCATGAACATATGCATGTTGCACTGTGAGATGTAAATTGGGAGATAAATTTATTCTACTTGGACCCGACATTTGGCAACATGGGAGAACTTTGGCTGTTATTGATGCAGAATCTTCGTTCTTTCTGTCACTGGGAACAGATTTGGGACAAGTGGAAAGAATTCGCAAGGCTACTATGTTCCTAAATAGAAAGTGAAATTGAAAGAAACGTATATGACATTTGGAGGATTTAAAGACCAGGAAAGTAACACATCATATATCATCACCTGCCTGGTTTTGAACATGTGCTGATAAATGAACATCTGATGATCCCTGTGTGTGTGTGTGTGTGTGTGTGTGTGTGTGTGTGTGTGTGTGTGTGTGTGTGAGCGTGTGTAATGTTGATTTTTACTCCTGGGACCCTGCTGCGGGTGTGTCTGTCTGAGAGACAGCAGTGTGATGCTGGTGAGGTTATCTCTGACTACTGACAGTTGTTTATTCAATCAATCAACTTGTCAGTGTGTGTGTGTGTGTGTGTGTGTGTGTGTTTGTGCGTGAGAGAGCGAGAGAGAGAAAGAAAGAAAGAAGAAAATTAATGGAGCATTAACCAAGCACTGACCCACAGAACAGAGGTACACGCAGTTGCTATGGGCCAAATCTCAAATCAAGACCCCTTTTACAAATGCACACACATAAAATTCAAGCCACAGTTCCTTGCCAATGTTCTGGAGACAAGGGTTTGTATGTCAGAAAGAGAGTTCGAACATTGAGTGATTAATTACTGACTTGTTGAATTAAGAAATACAGACAAACATCTATCATTAGAAAATCCAAACTCTAAGGATTCAGTATACCAAGTTTCCTAATTTTTCCTCAATAATCCTTAAGAATAATGTATTATTATTTGTTATAATTAATAATTAATATTTCATTATTTTGAAAACCTGTAAATTGTAAATTTTTGAGTATTTAAGGGAGAGAAATTGAAATATTCATTACTTCAGTGCTTCATGGTATAATTTTGGTATAAAATGCCTGGCCCATATATTTAATGTGTTTCTGGCTATTACACTCATTATTATGATTATTAAAAAAGGGATACACCTAAAGAAAGAGACATTGTTGCTCTCGTTGACCTATGCCCTCTATTTTCCTGTCTCTGTGCTGAATGACTCCATTCCATATCTCCTTCCTCAGCTGTGTGGAGGAAGAGGAGGGATACCTAACAGAGAGGTGTGGGCGTGAAGCCTGTCGGCACTCATTTCCATCCCAAAGGCCCCTCATCACCACAGGAACATGCAGTGTCAGTATGCAAAGAGGGGGATCAGCAAGTCTGAGTTAGATGCCCGGAGTCAGCCCTAAACAGCACACGTACACAGACGCCAATTGTTTCTGTCGGTGCTGAGTAACAGTTAACCGAATATTATCTTCACACATGTGAAAATGACATTGCTGGGCTGCAGTTTTTTGTCATTGTGTTTTAACTGACACCAAAATTCCTGAAAAATCTCTTTCTGACATGCAACATATCAGCACAGCAGCCTTACTAGTGCACACCTTCAAAAATAAGGTTTTCCTACATATTACTTCTCTGTCAGTTATTTCTCTTTATCTCTCTCATTTACTTTCCTTTTTTCTCCCTCGTGATTCCATCCTCTCCCTCCCTCTCATTATTTCTCTCCCTGCTGCTTTCATATGGTCTAGCGGCTGAATTAATTACCAAAGCCAATTAACGCTAGATTGGCTGATGTTTTAACTAATTAGCTTTAATGAGGGTGCCGTGGCTGCCTGCACTGTGTTAATTGAATCCTAACAGCGGAGGAGGTAGCCTGTGGAGGCAGAAGGAGAGGGATAGATGGATGGATAGATGGATGGATAGAGACATGTGCACACTTACATACACACGACAACTTGTTATTGGTAATATTCAGAGCGCATCACAGTAACACCCACCCTGTTGTTGCTGCTGGTTTATCATTAATATCCTTGTCCTTTCTTAAAAGACACTGTCTCAAACAGATGCACGCACATAGAAAATTTTAAAAAAAGGAAAATGTGATATGATTATGTTATGTCACCGTGTGTCTTCCCTTCATTTGCTGGGTAAAAGTTTGTCTGAGCTGACTAGGTTTTGTTAACAGAACTCATATCCTCGCCACACATCTCCTAGTTATACATGGCTGTATTTGTTATTGCAAACGTGCCTGGCAAAGAGGAGCAGCAGATTAAAATCTTAGATCAATGTCATGCTGTCCTCTCAGTGCCGGATTACCCGTTGCGTACCTGAACTTCATTTTCACCTGCTTTGTGATAGCAGCAACATGAGGATGAGATGTGAAATCTGAAAGGTCCTATGGATAAACTTAAATTCCACATTATATCATTTAGCAGGTTTGAATATGTTTTTTCTGTGACTCCTGCAAACTATGTAAGATATTTTGCAGTATATCTTTTTTTTTTTAACCCTATACCATATCAAATCCTTTGGATAATTAAAAAAAATTCTTTTACAACAATCGAATCTTAAAACAGCATTTAATTCAAGAAAACTTGCCCTTTTTAAATACAACTTCTTTGCTGCCAAACAAAGTCAAAATGTAATTACTACAGATTTGGTCAAAACTGAGTCAAGCCTAGAATGTGACATTTTGACATTTGGTAAACCATTAAAAAAAAATAAAAAGCTACAAAACTACAAAACAGAGCCTAAAACCAAACTGTAAAAAGTCTGCAGTTCAGCATAGCTAAAGCTCCAGACCTACATCTAGCAAAAGTAAAGCTCCCTATTGAAAAAATAAGAATTAAAGAACTACCAAATTCCTAATTTCCTCATCTTTGCCTTGGTGAAGAAATACAGTTGATAATATTGCACAGAAACTTTCAAAGTTTGAATCAAACGAAATTAAATGAGAAAAAGCAGCCCCATCAAATACTCAAACAAAAAATTTTTTCATATCTTACAAGTTCAAATTGATTGTGAATAACTATAGATTTCAAGAAGCATTTCCAGAATTAGCAGTATAACTTCAAACTAATATGCGTCTCATTGGATAAAGTTATAATTATCATGTCCACCCTCTGTGTGTCATCTCCCAACCTGCTGATCTAAGACATGAATGGTGGCAGATTGTCTGAGGTGGCTATAAAAATCTGCATGGCCCTGTAAAAGGCTTAATGATTTTAGAGTTACAAGAGAAAAGAGCCTGCAGTTTGTCTCATCCATCAAGTCTAGCACCGGCACCTCCGCCAAATGGCCCTGCCACCTAGCCTGGCGTTTAGCAGTGCAGGGCCAACTACGCCTTCTCTGTCTCTCTCACACATTTTGTCTTTGTCCCACTTAGACTAAATTATTTCTTTCATTACTCTTTGGATCTCTTTCACCTTCTCTGTGTCATCTTCTATTTCATCAGTTTTTCTCCGGGTACCTCACAGTCTTTTTATTTCTAAGAAGCCAGGAACTTTACAGTGGAGAAAGGTGAGGTGAGTTGCTGTTTCTTTGAGGAATTTTCCCCCACTTAACCTTATTTCAAGTATATATCTCCTGGATATTTTAATTAAACAATAGGGCTACTAGTTAAGGGTGATTTGATATTAATAATTCACTGTTGTTCCTGATAAAATAGATTCTTCTTCCTTTGGAAAAAGGTTCAAGCACCCCGAGTCTCATTGAACTTTGATACCATAGAATAGTAATAGCCACATTACAAAAACATTTCTTTCATATTTGCAATGAAATATATCATAGCTACTTTTATCAAAGGCAGCACCCCCCCCCCACCAGTGCTCACAAATTATTAATAGTACCAGAACCACTTTTCCCCGACAAAGTGCATGTTTTTATTTCATGACAATGTGGTCAACGTTTCAGGAAATCAAGCTGAGTTCTTTACCGAGGTTTGTAAGAGAGAGCGTCTTTAAGCCCCCTGTAGACCCCCAGGCATCCCCGTAGCCACTACCCACTGCTGCAGCCCCCACACCTCGCAATAAGGTTCCTCTTACACATGTTAACCCTTTGACCTGTTGCTGCAAACTGCAATCAATAGTAGCACTCACAACTCTCTCCATTTTCTCTCAGGTTAGAGTGAGACATACAGACAAAATGAAGGACAGAGAGGCAAAAGGGAAAAAAACAAGAATAAAATAAACCCAAACTGTTTCTATCTTTAATATGATTTCACTGCCTCCCTCCAGAGATGTGGCTATGTCAGGGCCTCTTGGGGTTTTCATTTTCCCTGCTCGGCAGTCAAATGATGGCACTCTCCATTCACACACGTGCAAAAACTGTGAGGCAGAATTTTTGCAGTACCTCCACTACTGTATCACCTTCCTCACTTTCTTTTATTTTCATCTCTGTGCTGTCTCTCTCCAACAAAAGGTTGGTTGGCCTTCAGCCTTTGTGAAGTCCTCCTACTGCTCATCTCATCTTTCTATAATTTTCTTTTTCTCTAAAACAGCAAGAAAGGCCTGCTTCAGTATTGCATACTGAAAAAACAAAGTCAATCCAAAATTGTTAATACTTGCACAGTGAAAAAGTAAGAATTTCACAAGTGTTTGGGATTATTTGATTCCAAGTAATTTCCCTTTTTTCAATTAAATGATATACATGTTCTTAGGAGAAATGAGATTTCGGTGAGTCAAAGCTGAATTAAATTATTGAACAGATTTTGATGCATGTATCCATGTTTTCTGGTTCCTCCTTTAAATTAATTGTTTTTCATTTTAGGAAAAAAAAAAAACTTTGTGTGAAAACTAACTTTGGAACATTTAGATTTATGATTTCTATTAGTGACACTGATGTCAATCAGACACAATAACTGCAATAAACAGACAGATATATATCTGTAGTGACAACAATAGCCAAATGTAAATCAGATAAATTGATGTAATTGGAAAGTCATTCAAACAGCCCCATTCAGCTCTGAAACCTCACGAGCCTTTTGTACAGCCGATACTATTGTAGGTGTGTGCGTCTGTTTGGATGTATGTGTGTGTGTGTGTTGGCTTGTCAGCAATTGAGAAGAACCTATTTCCTCTTGCTGAATCCCTGGCTCTAAATGATGGATTGATATCTTTCTCACTGTGGATTATATGTGCATATGTGTATGTGTGTGACTGTCAGTGTGTGTGTATGTGTGTGTATCATTGGCCCTCTCAGCCTTATGCCTCCTCTCCTCTCAGGCCCTTATCAGCTCTTGTCACAAACAGAGGATAGGGGATAATCCTTCATACAAGGGGAGCAGTCTGGCCTCGCATCTATCTCGCTGTCGGTCTAGCTGTCTGCTATATTACCCCTCTCACCAGAGTGTCACTGGAATTGAAATCAAACGGACACAAAGCAAACTTCTTGCATCCCGGTAATCTATGTCAGTACAACTTAGATGGCAAGTTTGATGGGAACAAAACTTATAGTTTTTTGTACCGAGTTGGATCAGATAGTAGAAAGTTTGCTGCAAATACTGTGGTGTCATTTGCACCAAGGATAAACATATAAGTTAAAAGTTTACTGATGGGAATTTTGTGTTTTCCTTGGGTGTCAGCTGTCCTGGGTGGAATAAACAGGACCACAGGTCCTTTTGGAAAGATGACTGCAACCCAGATAATGAAAACTTTCCTAACTCTCTGGTATGGCATATGCCTTGAGGTGCTGTGTTGTGGTTTGGGTGCTTGCCATGTCTTCATGACAGTGGATGCTGTGGGTCACCCTGACTTCCAAGAATCAGAGTATTGCCTGGCTCTAAACTGGACCAGACAGGGGTTTGCTTGTGAAAACATGACTTTCACAACATTTCACAATGTCACAGAGAATCATTTATATAGAACTCACATAATATAACTTATATGAGCACTTTTGTTTTAAAATGAGATTTTAGAGAGAGCAATAAAAATAATAATAAAATGAAAACATTAGAGCAAATTGTTAACCACACTGATTTTTACCACTTGAGAAAAGGTCCATTCCAGATGGAAGAATTATGTTGTCTTATTACTTTGGTTCAGCCTAAAATACATGTTTATACATTACATTCTTTCTAATACCTCCTGTCCAACAGTCTGTCTTTCTGTCACTCTTTCCCTATATAGTAAACCAATCCAGAAATGGGGAAAATTTTATAGGAAAAATAAATATCTGGATGATAACACTTGATAGGTGCAGACCAAAGATGTATATCTTCAGGAGTGAAGTATTGCACAGGTTGCACCTGAGGTTATTTTGTGTATGTGCATGTGTATTTGTGTGTCTGTGTGTTTGTGACACTGTCTGATTGCATCACAAAGGTACAATTGGACATCATTGTGACCTTTATCAGCGAGCTATCTCTCTGCTCTAGCCCATCATCTCTTCCTCAGTCTACTTCTTCTCATTTCCTGTCCTATACTATCAGCTTTCCTTTCCTTTCCTTTCCTTTCCTTTCCTTTCCTTTCCTTTCCTTTCCTTTCCTTTCTTCTCCTTTGCTTTCCATTGCTTTGCTTTCTTTTCTAATTGTATCCTCTGTTTCCTTCTCTCCCGATACCTGCTGATATCAAAGTGCCCAATAGAGGGGGATGTTTCATTACACTTTGCTTTTGTTGGGCCTTGGGTATTATTGAAGAAGTAACTTTAATAAAATGTCCTTCATTAAGTCTGCAATTTTCATTTTAAATATTTATAATCTTTGCATCATTAAAATTGCCCTTTTTAGCCAAATACATGTCTTGCGTGCAATATAATACAGCCTGGTCACCACTATAGTGAAAAAATAACAAAAGATTCAAGAAAAATTATCAAATTAAATTCGAGAAAAGGTAAAAGCAGTTTGTCACGACTAACTTTTAGAAAATTTCCTAAGAAAATTATTTTAATCTGTTTACATTGCAGTAAGGTAATGTTACGGTATGTCTGTTTTTTTCTACTTTCCAAATTGTTGCTATCCTATAAAAACCATGTATCTCCAAAACATTTTCCTTACATAAGCTAAGAAAAACAGCCCTGTTTAAAGTAATGTGACGGCACATTTTTCAGAAACTTATGGGTTTTTAATTATTTTTTTGGTTGAGAAGTAGGATCATTTCCACAATCAGTGTATCTGAAAAAAAGATACATGCTTTTCACTGGGCAGTGATGATGCTTTCTCTACTTTTGTTTACTCGTTTACTCTTTAGGCACTCTCAGATTCAGTATGGTGATGGCTTTAAGGTCTTCATCTCCAAATACACACACACACACACACACACACACACACACACATATGTACACGAATGGTTGAGGGGACAGGTCTGCAGCTCAGATCAATAGAAAATTAAGGAGAGAGAAATGGTTTCTGCTCACATATTAACCTTCCCTCTCTTTTCTCCTTTGCCTCTCTTCTTCTGTCTTTACCATCTTCTCTGTCATCCCTCCCTCTCTCTTCCTCCCTTTCCCCTTTCCCTCTGTGTCTCTCGCCCTCGCCTAATAGTTGGTGCCACTGACGACAACAGTGTTTCAAACAACTTGAGTATGGGTTTTAGTGACAGGGAGAGAGGCGATTTATTTTTTTCAGTCTGAGCTGTAAAAATGGTGAGAAAAAGAAGGAGAGATGGTGGGATGAAGGGAGCAGTAATAGCACGGAGACGACAGGGGCTTTGGACACTCTCTCTGGACACACACACATACACACACACACTGTCTAGGGACTCAAATCTCAGAGCAATTTTCAGGCCGGATGATTGGCAGCTTGATGCGTATTCTTCCCCTACAAGACCAGCTGATAACTCCAGCTATCCCATTCCACTCCACCATCCCTCCCTCTCTCTTCTCTCTTTCACCCGCTCTAACCAGCTTTTTTTTTTTTTTTTTTGTCGTTGTGACTCTCTCAACATCCCCGTGACCCGATCTCCTCCTACTCCCTTCTCTCACCCCTCTTTCCATCCTTCTTTCCCCCTCTCTTCCTCTCTCTCTGGGCCTGTTGTGGGGCTATTACAATGACAGAGGCGATAAGGGACATTTATCACATGTGCGGTGAGGTGAGTGAGAGAAAGCCCTCAACAGGTCTAGGGGGAGGAACACACACACACACACACGCACACACACGCACACACACACACACACACACACACACACACACACACACACACACACACACACACACACACACACACACTGATAAATGTACACATCCACGTGCATTCAGCATTGACACACGTAGAAATGCACACACATGTATGCAAATTTTCAAGCATCTGTGCACACGCACGTAAACACAGACAAATCAATAAACAGTCATAGGTTGCACATGCTTGCACAAAACTGCATAAACGCACACATCCACACTTACACACACATACTCACACAAAACGTAACGGTGAATCATCCTCCTTTTCCCCATTTTGTATTTTGCAGTTGAATGAGGCCAATTCCCCATAATTCAATACAGTTGAAAAATGAAACCCTGGTATATCGCTACAGCGATTTTACAGATCCCCGCTTATCCTCATAATTCATTATTTCCAAACTGTAACAACATTACATTTCATTTGTAATGCTCTGCCTGCCTCAGCCATTTGCCAATTGTTATATCTTATTGTTTTCCTCTCCAAGAGGGAGAAAAGTGAGTTATTGGGGGAGAAATGGTGGCTGGCTGGATGACAGGGCTTGCTCCTTTTCTGCCTCTCCACCTGTCTGTCTCCATGGCTATCTATTTATTGTCTTGACTGTCTCTGGATCTGTCCTGTCTTCCTCTCCATCTGTCTATCTGACAGACTGTCTCACTAGCTAACTGACTGTAATAATGCAACAGGCAACAGTGCCACAGTGAACAAATGAGAACAGAGTTGTTGTCCTTATTGTGGTCAACTGATAATAAACCTATTGTTTGCAACCTTACGGACACACATACACTTACACGGACTGAGTGGACCATTGTTCCTCAGCACGGTGGTACAGTCAGATCCACAGATGTATCTGTGCATGGCAGAGCCTGGCACGAGGATGGGGTGAGAAAGAGGAAGAGGTAAGGAGTTAGGAGAGGAAGAATGGAAGGAGAAAGAGCGGAGGGAGGAGAAAGGGTGCATGTTGATGGATAGGACGAAGTGTTGAGATCTTTTAGTTATGTAAAACAAATACAACAACACAAAATACCTAATTATGAGTAACAATCCTACATTCAAAATGTTACATAAGTAGAAGCAGAGGAATATTATCAGAAAACATACTAAAATATCAGATGTAAAAGTAATCATTATGAAGAATGGCAAGAATTGCAGTGGATTCAAAAGCATCCTGACATTTAGTCTCCTTATAGACAGATGTGGGTCCCTCATTTGTTATAATTTATAGAAAAATCATCCATGCAACCTCTTCGCAGTATGAATTTATGATCTTCAGGATCAACATGATCAGGATTGTGTTTTTAGGCTTCATTAGTACATGTAATTTCCATCACTTGTGTGGCTGATAGTTATGTAAACTGATATTTATATGTCAATTCAGAGGGTCCCCCCTTGTCCTGTATTAGCTGGGGGAGGTGTGGTCAATTTCAACATTTTTATTTACATGAGTTAAGTAGTTAAATCTGTAGCAATGCATTACATTTTTAAGTTTTCTATGTTCTGAATAACTTTTAATTGGAAGGGACCTTGTAGCTGTGTCAAATATATGAAGTGAGGTAACAATCAGGCTATATACTTTTTACGTTTTTCTATTTTATTAACTACTTAACTCAAAGTAAATCTGCTTGAAAAAAAACAAAACAAGAATAACAATTGAAGCTGAAAAAATATTTTGCAATTCAAAACATTATACAGCAACCCATGAGCTTTTGTCAATATTTCACATCAGGTACTGCAAGATAACTCAAGAAGGGGTTTTTCAATATTTACAGCTTCAAAAAGACATTCTTCAAATAGGAAAAAAAATCACTTAGATCTAATACTGAAATCGCCATTAATCCAAGAGCTAAAAACATGCTTTGATGTCCTTTTCTCTTCCACACACATACATAGATAAACACACACACATACAAACACGAACCGGCACACTTGGATGCTGAGACAGTATCCTTCCTACAATCCTCCATTTATCACAGATGTAGCCACTCTCAAGCCCTGCCCATGTTACTGTACCCTGTCACACTGCTGGCTAAACAAACTGCTCCTTGATGTATGAGGGCTTACACCAGCCATAAACTTATTCACTTTTAACTAGCATGCTACTGGCTTGGCCAGACATCACCTTTACTCTGGGAATGTGTGTGTGTGTGTGTGTGTGTGTGTGTGTGTGTGTGTGCGCGCGCGTGTGTGTGCGTGTGTGTGTGTGAGTGTGTGAGTGTGTGTAGCGAATGAAAACTGCCTGTGAAAAATTAACCCCCTGGGTACTGCTTCATAACTCACTCCTCTCTTTCTTTTCTCTCTCCTTCTGCTCCCTCCCTCCCTATCTATCTATCTTTATTCTTTAGCCCAGGCATTAGTCCTATATCTATTACCCATTAGAGTGTGTATGTGTCTTTGACAATAGAGGAAATGGCTCAGTGGCAGAAGAAGGAGAAGAAGAAGAAGAAGAAGAATTGCAGGTCTTATATGTCCTGCTTGACGACAAGAGGCTTCCTGTTAGTGAACGAATCAGTCTTAATGATCTCTCTTCTCTTCTCTTCTCTTCTCTTCTCTTCTCTTCTCTTCTCTTCTCTTCTCTTCTCTTCTCTTCTCTTCTCTTCTCTTTTCTTCTCTTCTCCTCTCTTCTCTGTTAATTGAGTACACTCTGACAAGACAAGAGAGTGTAAAGCAATATAACCAGTATCAGATTTATGATAAGGCTTGTGCTATTGGCACTGGGGCGCATGTGTCTACCTCTAACACCCCACACCCATCTCCCTGTTCTCCCATGGTGCTTTGCTGTTTTATTGACTATATGTATTTATTGTCTCCAGTCAGTCTGGAGTCTATCAGATGACGCGCTAATCTGGCAGAATATGATTAACGAATAATTGATGGTTTCAGTGTTATCAATATTATTGCCCCCTCCCCATGAATACACGACACACATAATATATGCACACACATAACACAGCAGGTACAAACACACACTGGAGCAAACATGCAAATAAGCACAGATGAAAGCACACACACATCTCCCAGTGACACGTACACACCACTTCAAGCAGCACCATCTATGCTCACAGCTAGTAAAGGTTAATTACATATGTTTTTGTTTTTTGTACACTGTTTTATGACTGCAGTAAGTTGCAACTGCATGCCCCTCCTTCTTATCAAGCAATAAATTCATTAGTGGCTAACACACCTCGCTGGGGCAGCTCATTTAGTTCTGACAAACAAGATTAGGGGAACAAGGGGACAAGAGGGTGGATCTGGACAGAGGACTCTGAGATCATAGGACACTGCTATAGGCATGCAGGAAACACTGTCGTCTTATTATTACTGTCAATGGTCTTTTCAGGTGTGCTAGAAATTGAGATAGTGTGAAGGCCGGTTTACAAAACACTGAACATATCAAAAAAGAGTGGGGGTTGAGAGGATACGCCAGAAGATAGTGTTGCTGACTACATTTTATAGATATGTGTTATACATAATGCATAATAGTACGCAAATTTGGAAAGTTATGGGGACATATAAACATTTGTTTGGTTCACTAATACTACTGTGAATTTGAGTTTAGTTCCATTTAAGGCTGGGATATGTGTATGTGCTAGAAAGTTGTGCTGAGTAACTATCAATTAGCATCAGTCATTAGCATTCACAGGCTAAATGAAGTTTACAGGCTAACAATTTGCATTAATGGTCATTTAGAGTCACTATTTGTCAGGTTTGGTAATGTAGAGCCATCCTGGGAGTTTGTTCATTGGTATTTTCTAGTTGTTTTCTGGGGCCTATAAACAGTATTTTGTTTAGTTATACTATGACAAACGTTAAGAATATTGTTAGAGCACAGACTGTTATCTAGCAGAGTTATGGGGAAGACCCACTGGACATGAACATACAAAATGTTGCATCTGCCGCAAAGCAAACGAACAACCTGCACTTGGTGTGAGGGTGTAAAATGAGATTTTCAGTCTATAAAGCAGGTATTGTGAGGATTGTGGAGATACAAAGTTTTACTCATTCAGGTGAGAAAAAAGGTTTCTTGTAGGTGTATTGTGGTTTTTGTACTTTGTTGATGAACATTTTATCGAATTTAGGTGCGATATACACATGCCAATGTTTATCGTGTACTCAGTGTTTACAGTGAAGTCTCTTGAGAAGTTTTATAGCACTAACACTCTGTTAAGGCCTGACAGCCCCATTTACGGTCAAGTGTTACTGACTATTGTCCTGAATATGTTTTGCAGAGGTTACTGTAACTGAATATGTTAAACCACTTTGGACCCAGAGTTTCACTCTCAGCTGTAACATATGAACTGAGTTAGTTTAGGTTAAAATATATTTGTTGAGGAAAAAAAATGAGTAGTGGACAAACCTGTTAACTTCATTTAAGTAAATTAACCTTTAAACACACAGGATTTTCTTTAAGCACACACAGGCCCTAACCCAAGTACAGCTTCACTCCCCTCTTCTTGTTGAGTTAAAATTGGCAAACATCACCTGTTGTGTGTAGACACACACACACAGACACTCACACAGATGCTTGAGGCACCATTCTTCTTTTTTTTTTTTATCTCAGATGAAAAGGAAACCAGCTTGAGAGACGTCAGCGGGCAAATCAAAAACTCAATCAATCAAAAGGTGTTGTCATTAGGGCTTATCACACACACGGGATGTGACAGGCCTGTGTCTCCATTGGTGTCTGCTTTTGGTAAGTGCACACAAACACAAACACACACACACAGCTAAATGTGAAAACAAGAACAAAACATACACACACTTAAGCATATACTCAGTTTAAGCAAAAGTATGCATACAGTCAGCCACACACAGACACACACACACAAGCACACACACACACCCACACACACAAGCACACACACAGACACACACACGCGCGCACAGATGTTAGTACAGTACGTGTGTATTTTAGACACAAAACCACACCTCTGGCACAACAATTTGCACTGCTAAAGCCCTGGGACTTTCAAGTGTGTCTCATTTCCACGGCAGAGAGGCAGGCAGACACAATGTGTAACAAGCTGTTTGGTTGCATCCGCTTTTATCAAACAATACACAAATAAAAGCATATAGAAATGATCACTATATATGAAAATGTATCTGTGAGCACACTGGAAGGCCCCTTGTTAAAAACAAAACAAAACAAAACTGTTACCATGTGATGCTATCACCCAAGCAACGCTGGATATAAACACTGTGTTATTTCCTAGGACTTGAATGCACTGTCGGTGACATGTGACACTAAACTGAAACAGAATTGAGCTTTTTTCAAAATTGGACTTGTATGCAAGTAGCACAAATGCATAGTCAAACAGAAATCCTGTTCTCTGCTGATTCATATATTTTGAAGCAAAGTAGTGGCATACTTAAAGGTACAAAAATCGGTTATATGTTTGCATTCAGGTTTCAGTTCGTTTTAGACCTTTTCCCATAAAAACATTTATAGGAAAGGTATTACAGCCTTCTTATGGTGATATACAACCATTTTTGTCATTCTCATGTTTAGAAGAACTACATGATTATAGTGAAACCCATACTTTAATGTTTTTCTAATGGCTGTCATGTGTATGTATTTAAATAGTAATTTAAGCCGAGGTTATTATCCCTACTAATAGGGAAGTATGGTAGTCATATCGAGACCTACATGGTGATCCAGACCAAACAAACAAAACATGATTATGGGCTCATAAAAATAATTTAGGGTCATATTAAGGATGCTTGTTATCCACAGCGGTGAACCAATACACCAAAATATACCTGTTAAGTCATACAAAATAATCTGGGAGAGTAATAATGATGCTTGTTACTCACAGATGCCTATTTAGAAGAACTATTAAGGTAACTTGTCATGTATTCAGGGAGCAGGGGAGCCGTGTTTAGGCCTGGTGTAGTGATCCAGGATAAACACACAACAGCAGGGTTATTTACAGAGTGAAATGAGAGCTGGATCCTTTAGGATCAAGTGCTCTCGCTGTTTGGAGGAGGAACGTACATGGCATAAACTACCTTTAAGCTCTCAATCAGACACACACACACTTACAGGCAGATAGCAAATCTTCTATTCCAAGTTGCTCAGTTGTTTTTAACCATGTACTTAAATATGGCTGCCATATTACTGTTACAATTCTTAGACCCATTTTAAAACAAATAAGTACATAAAAAGAAAAACTGTATTGAGATCAGTGTACCCTGAGTGATTTACACCGATGGGTTTAATCATTTTGGAATAAAAAAATTTAAAAAATGAGGCCTGCTCTAGCCCTAGTTTTGTAATACAAGGAAGAGGTTAACCCGACGATTCCTGCTGCAGTGTAACTACAGCTTGTCCGTTAGCTCTCCTGAAACCACACACACCACACATCCCTTTTCCTCTATTGCAACGGCTTGGCAGGTGCTGGTCCTGTAACAGTGTGTAGTTACAGGAAGTGAGTTTTACTCTGAGTACCACAGTGAGACAGATGAGAAGATTAGCTAACAATGTGGTGGAAGGAGGGAGGGAAACGGAGACTGGGTGATAGAGGAGAGAGAAAAGTGTTGGGAGGTGTGAAGCTGTGTGAGTGTGTGACTGTAAATCAGACAAACATAACATTAACCACAGGCAAACAGAGTCGTGTTACCCTGTTCTTACTGGAAGTACACACCACAAGCACACACACACTGAGAAATGCTGGAAATTGTGCGTGTGTGTGTGTGGGGGGGCATATTCTATTCTATTCTATTTTATTCTACTCTACTCTATTCTACCAGATGTATGCACTCTCTGTTCTCCTCATCAGCACAAAACAGCTCTCATTACACTCATAGTACTGCGATAGTCACCAGATGGCATTCGACCCCCCCAGCCCCTCACCACCTTCTTCTGCCGTATTATTCTTATGTCAGTAAACGTGGCCTGGTATAAATCCAAGCCTTTTAGCCGTCTTCCACTCACTATAATATGGCCATCACCATTAGAATGCGCACACACATACACACACGACGTGTCTTCTCTATAATAAGGCCATCACCATTAAAGCTGTCAGGGCCGGAGTGTTGGGTATTACTGCAGAGAAATTACACCTCACTCACCCTCCATGACACCGTGTGACCCACCAACACACACACACAGGCTCTCCCTCTGTACTCGCGCATCCATGACTCTATGTGCATGTAATGTTGACTGTATCTGCAGGTGTGTATGTATGTTTCTCTGTCAGTACCCATCCTTGCAGCAGAGTGAATCTTCCTCACCATGTGTCAGGGGACCGTATAATTTTCACTAGGAGTCTGCAGAGCGCCCCTGTTTGACACATGCAAACATGCACATTCTATTTTGCTGGGAAGGGAGGTTTTGGGCTCACACACATGGGAAAAGGGAAAAAAAAGGGCTGAAAAAATTGAGGCCGTAAGACACAGTTGTCAGAAAAATGGTAATTTGAAGTGGAAAGGATGGAGCATGGCAGGGCTGCCACGCCCACTGCTGCTTGGTGAAATAAGAGAGAAGGGTTTGATAAAGATAAAGTCACAAGATTGAGGGAGAGCAGAGAGGAGAAGGACATGGGGGGGGTGATAAAACTGAAAACAAATGTGATAATTCAATTGGACAATGGTCAGAACAATTAATTGGTATCCTCTATCTAATCTCAGTCGTATTAGTGTCTGTCAGAAAAAAATGATTTCCCATGAGCACATTTACTTCTTGTCTGAAACATGATTGATGCTTTCGCCCTAAGGTGATCACTCAGTCTTTTTGAAGAGCATAAAAAACACTAAAAAGCAAAACAGCTTCTCTTCATTCAATATATTCTCTAATTCCAACAGTATGAAATACTTTAGTCATGCTTTAAGTTTTAAGATTTTTAATTTAAAAGTTTTACCAAAGTTATCTGTCTCGCCTTAAATTAAGTTGTTGGTAGAAGATTGTGTATATTTATTCATTCTTTTTTTTTTTTTTTTTTTTGTGGATTCAAGTGGATTCAACTGAAAATGAAGGGTATATGAGTTTATATTTTAGCATCCCAAGATAGGGAAACATCTCAGTTTGTAGTGGTACCTTGGCGTCATGACCATAATTCTCACCACTATCTGTGTTCATCAATTGTTAGCGGTGTTACTGTGTTTTACACTGTTTTCCTACAATTTTTCTACTGTTTTCACTGTAGTTGTATACTGAGTTATTAAGAGTAAACATAGACCTGTCTTCAAGATTGTATTTTTCACATTACAAAGTAATCAGCCAGGAATGTGTGAAGGTGACTGGCGGTTGCAGTTCCTTGCTGGATTTATTTACATTGCAGGAAACATTGAGCCATGTTCAACGACTTTTGACTCTGATGCCTCTAAATTGGCAGAAACAGACCAGCCTTATTCAAATGAATGAGAAGACTGCCTTTTTTCATGCAAGGCTACTTTTAGTCTGAACATTTGGTCTCAGTGGCAAGAAGATGGCTCCTCCTCATCAGGACAATGCAACTTATTATTGCTTTGAACAGGCCAGAGCTTGCTTGCCTATTTTGCATTTAGTTTTTTCCTGGCTTGTGCTTTTACATAATTAAGCAGCAAATGTCTTGTGCCTCAATAATGTTCAGATGCCCTCTTGTGTCATAACAAATGTAATTAATTTTTGTTGGCATCAAATGAAAAAAAAAACAATCCATTATAGCACAATACGAGTCTAAATGTAAATACTTAACTTTTTAATACAGCCCATCTTTTATTTCGAGTCATTCATGAACAATAAACTGTGGCCTTTACATCCATAAACTGCCATCTTCTTGAGAGGAAATGTGACAAATGTGACGTATGAGTTTGGAAGAAGGCGATGGCTCTAAGCAGATTTCTAAAACCACTCAACAAAAACAGACACAAACAATGTGCCTGGAATGAGTGCTGATGCATTTATCACATTAGTATTAGCCCTTCTCTCTGTTACCACAATCCTCACAGCTGGTGTTGACATGCGGTCCCCGGACCCCCACAGCACCCCTGAGGCCTTGTGTGTGTATGCGTGTGTTGAAATATTGTGTCCTATTCCCTAAAGTGATAATTTTCTCCATGTTAACAAAATATGTGTCTCGTCTTCTCAACAAAACACATGACATGTCATGACAGAATAAACAGCAACAAAAAATGGAAGGGGGGGCTTTGTAAAAGGGGGAGACAAAAAAAGAGGAGAATTAAGGATATGAGAGGGGAGAGGAGGGGCAGCGAGTGACAAGGGAGAGACAAAGATTGGTGATGCCAGTTTCCATATGACAAGTGGCAATGTTATGAAGATGGACGGGCGGCCAAGACGGAGCGCCTGACCTTTCCCAAAATGCCACATGTCACCCTACTTTTATGTCACTCCCCGCAAAACAATATGTCAGGGGCATAAAAAATCATTACGCCCTCTCTGAATTATGCTGTTATGGCATACCGCAAAAAAATAATCATTAAGATGACATTATTCCACGCTTAACTAGGAAGAGGACGGGGGGGGGGCAATGGAGACTCGCTGGAATTTATGATTTGTCGTGATTTCATGAGTAACGCTGCCACGGTGAACCACTGTCTTTTTAGATGGACTATTATGACTTTTATGCTTAGCTGTTGGACTTTGGGGAAAAAGCTAAAAGAGCAGTGATGATTGCACAGAGATCATGATAGAAGAGATGACTTCTCAAAAAAAGGAACCATACAACAGCCATCCTATACTGTATATTGCAGTCTGTTTAAAGTGAGTATCTGAAAATGACGTGCTTCCAAGGAACACTGACTCAACAGAAATCCTAAAGGAAGAGATGGAACCTCTATTAAAGATTCCCTATCTGACTCTTGAGCCATGTAATTGTCATCTTAAAGCTCCATAATAGTCCATATGATGTAGTTTTCTTTTTCTAAAAGGAAAATAAAAGTTCAGCACCCTTCGGAGATCATTAAAATAGATGGAGCATGTTACTGAGGCTTCCTTTTCTTCAAATACAACAGTGTGGCATCCATCCCATCCAAAGGTGGGGATGAGTCAGTGCTTATTTATATATGTAACTTTAGCTTGATTAGCAAATCTACTGATTTGTGTAGAAAAATGACAGAAAATAACGGCATTATTCTCCATTAAAAAACATGAACAAATAACGCGATCTAAATCTAAATCTAATCCCTTTACTGGAAGACTCATATTTAAGGCATATAGTCAATACTTAATACTTTAGTCAATACACATTAATTGTTATCCCTATTTTGCTGTATTTTCAATAAAGTTGATATAGTTGATAAACCAGTTATCTTGTCAAACTTGTTGGGAACCAAACCAGAGCTTAAAAAGAATCAGTACATTTGTCGTTTGGACGGAATTTTTACTGTGAGGAAGGTGTATACTGCTGTAGCTTACTGACATTAGTAATGAAGAATGCTAAATACTCACATTAACATGAAGTCCAGGAGCCAGTGATCTTCTGAGAAAGCATTATTGATTCTGGTATTTGAAAATGATGCCATGTATTCTTTAAACATTCACAATCAGTTGACACGGCAATCTTCTGATTTTATCTATCTTAAAAGCAACTACAAATTCAAATATGCCTAAAAAAACAAAAGCTGCTCGAAACCGCTAAAAACCTGAATCCACAGAATTAGCTCTAAAATTCACAATTTTTTGCTGGGAGACTATGGCATTGTTTCAAGCTACATATGGTTAACGCGGTTCAGACAGAGGCTGGCACATGATATAGCATGTTATCCCAGTGAATAGAATGATGGCTTTATGTCCAATTGAACTATTGATCTGAGGGATTGCACAGTGGCAGACTTTGACATTTGCCTGGTATTTCAGCTGGGAGATGTTCTTGATTCAGACATTTGACCTATATAACCCTGGACATGACTGCACACACCAACACACATGGACAAACACACTGTACACACATATGCACACTCAGACACACACACACACACACACACACACACACACACACACACACACACACACTGTCCTGTCCTATCTGTGTGTGCATGTCGTCAGTTGTAATAGCTCCTGACATCAGCAGAATTGAGTTTGGAGTCAATGTGGATGTCCTCTATAAGCCAATCATCCAATCAGCGCTCTCCTGACTACGTGGGTCAAAGGGCAGGGTGATGTCATAGTTTCTGACAACATGACAAAAAGCCTGAGAGAGACACTGAGCAAAAGAGAGAGAGTGAGAGAGAATATCTCATAGATTTGGGGTACTATCGTTACGCAGTGGTGATTTGAACACACACACACACACACACACACACACTAAGGACCCTCTATGCTTCTCCAAATCTGGCTGCCAACAATAAAGCAGTCAGTGAAACATTTATGACTTTCATAAACAAAAGCCAGTGATTAATGTTAGCCCTCTTCTTTGGGATTTCTAATAAAGTATGACACATTTACACCCTCGGTCAACGCAGCCAAAGCCCTATTAAACATGTCTGAGAGGATAGATGGCAGTGGAACACACGCATGCACACACTCACTCACAGAAGAAAAGGAAATTAACCAAACAATGTCTTGCTCATGTTTTTCCATTCAAGTCATAACAAGCAAAGCACCCTTATGTCCAATTTGCCGAGACATTTAAGACTCAGTCTCCTCTGGTTGGAGCTCTGCCATGGCAGCGAATCTCCTCACTTTCCTGTATAACTGTGATTGTTCTGAGATTACCCCCTACTTCTACTTGTCTCTTAGTCTAATTTAACAGCTGGACTGAGAAAGGAGGCTTGTAAAACCTATGATATATTACCATGAACATTGAGAGGGGAAAAAAATCAACAACAAAACTCTCAGGGGTGAAGAGCCCAAAGTCTTTATCTGCCTCTTTCCTTTAGGAAAATGACTGTTCTGTCTTTTCAGTGAGAAACAGTTGTATATATTATTTCTCTGCGTTTCAACCCTTGAGATATTAATATGACATTTTGCATTAGTGTAACCAAGGAATACTGAAGTCACATTATTGTTTGATTGGTATTTTTCATTGTACAGTACAGCACATCCATACTGCACAACATTTAATCTCAAACACATCAAAGTATAGGTTTACATGGATATGAAACAAAAAAAGGTGATTAGAAAGAAAAGGAGAAGAAGAGAAAAGAAATAAGAAAACAATGGAAGTAAACGTGTAGGAAGGGAAAAGAAGGAAAGCGTAAAGCTTTTGTTTTTTTCTGTGTTTTGGACATGCATCTGAAATGATAAATGGATTGCACTTACATAGCATGATTGCAGTCTATCGAGTACTCAAAGCGCTTTACAATGTATGTCTCATTCAGCCGTTTACATACAATCACCCACTGTTGGCATAGCATCAGTAGCAGTTTCTGTCTTGCTCAAGGACACTTCGACCAGCTCCCTACAGGAGCAAGGGATCAAACCAGGAACCTTCGAATTACTAGACTCCTGAGCCACACGGCCCCCATTCATTAGAGGCTAGACTAATCATTTAAACAGGAGCTTGGTCTATATACACAGTTCAACTCTGCCACAAACAGCATTTGAGTCATGTTCAGATTCAGATTCAAAAGGTCACAACATACCAAACTGTCTGAGCATGGAAAACTCAAATTTAATCTTCATAGTTGGACTATATCCCTGTTTCTAAGTCTCCCCCATGTATGTGTGTATGTGTGTGTGGTAATAAACCATGCCATGACTCCATCTCTCCATAATACTGTAATCATATAAAAGTAAAGAGAGACATAAAAGTGGGAATGAGGACATTTTAAGAAGGGGAAAAACACGAGTGCCAATACCACAGTGAGAATGCCACACAAACTCACTTTAACCTTTAGCCTCTATACCAGTTACACCAGACACAGTGAAGGCTGTAAATATAAGTATTTCATTAGATTAACATGGATTCTGTCTTCTGTTATTTCATTTACCCACCTAAAAGTCATTACCAGCAGTGATAATCATCCAGATGATGATGATTATGGCAAACAGTCACTAATATGGTTCAAATGAAGTTTATATTATACGTCTTTTGTGAAAAATGTATTTATTGGTATTATTTGAACCTTCAATCATCTAACTGAAATTAAAATCCTTTTTTGTAAAGTAATGAGTATGCGTCCTTGGTTTTTGTTTTGATTTGTATATATAGTTCTAATTATCACAGAGAAGAAATTTAATTTTCAATTTATTTTTCTGCAGCAATGACAACCCATACATACACCAGTCCGCACAATGATGACGCAGTGGAAGTGATGAATCTCTCTCTGCTTGTATTTGTGAGGGCAGGCACCAAAAATAGTTTCTCATATCAATTCTATCAGCAATACAGGCAGTTACCAAGCTGGGGGGACTGACACTGTTGGCAATGTCAGTCACATTTGTGATTTAAGCACTTCCTACTTACTCTGTAGGTCAGTAGCTGTAGGCTACCTGTTGCCCTTTGCCATCAGCCCAACGGGACCCATGAAAGACTGAGAGCTGATGCCAATTACACCTTGCTGATGACGCAGCATGTGTTTAATGACGTGACTGAAAAGTTGCATCTACTGGGAATCAATACTAACTCAGGCGAGCTAGGCTAACCAGCTTACACTTGCTAGCTTTCACTTTTTGACTGACGGACAAACTTAACAGCATGGCAGGTCCTCCAGAATGTTAAATGATAGAGAGACAGATGCCCTAAATCAAAAGGAAAACAAAACACTATGAATATTTGTTGGCTATCATATCACAAAATGTGACACAGGTACATTTCCTAGCAATTGTGGTACGCAGAAGTCAGTCAACTCTGGCCACTGGAAATACGGCTTAGATTGGCTACTCTTTCCACAAGTATAACCAGAAAGCATTTTCTACTTTTTGGAAAATGTAATGATATGCACATATGATAATTAACATTACACTTTTTATTTCCTTGTGAAAATGTGAGTTTTACTGTTTATACGTGTCAGTGTCAAAAATGTGTGTAAACTCACTTAAGACAGTTTAACCCTCCAATATCCCCCTGATTCCCGGCTTTTCTCCTTCAGCTATACAAACTCTCCCAGCATGTTGGCTCTCATCACCTCAGTCCCATCCACTGTAACCATAGCAGCATATTGTCTCAGACTTTACTAGGAATCCCATCCTGCTCCATCATACAGTACACCCCAGAGCCACCCATTGTTTTATTGCCCAGTGTTCTGTAAAAAGACTGGAATTCAATGCTTCATGGAATAAAATCAAACCAGATATGAGGGGCAAAAGGGGAATTGAGGGAGGGGAGTGGAGAAAGATTTGTACTACTGCAAGTTCTTTGGTTTTGGAACTGTTGTACTCTATTATATTGATGGTTATGGACCATAATATTGTACGTGCCTTAAAACCCTGAAATTTATCATCCTATTATTGTTTGAACAGGCTATTTGTTAGTGATTTTTTTTACATTTTGAAATTGTTCCTGATACATGTCCATAAAGTTATTAACTAACACTGAAAGAGTATAGAAGGGAAGAAAAGGGTGGAGGAAGGAGGCAAGGGAGGGTGTGTGAGAGTCTGTGTGCTTGAAAGGAGGGGAGGGTTTAGTGGTGTGTGTTGCCAAGCTCCCTGCTGAGCCTCCATTCATTGAAGCTGTTCTTTTACAAGGGTTCCTGCCTGGCAGAGAGGGGCAAACCTGCCATAGTAAAAAGAAAAGGGGTGGGCAAGTCCAGCCAAGGATGCAACTGTTGCTATGCGGGGGAAAAAAATCAGTTTCACTCCACTTTTGTTAAAGTCAAGTAATTGATATCAGTAAAGAGCAAGTGAGTACTCACAAGGCAACTAAGTATAGTAGAAATGAAATCATTAAAATTATAACTAGCAACAATAAACACATGTTCCTGTTGTTATTTTTTGTACTTGCTGTATGTGTGTCTTCAGTTCTTATTGTGACAGTGTGGTCCATGTTGGAATTAAAGGATGGTGCTGGTGGAGGTGGTGATGGTAAGAGAGGGGGGACTCTTATTGTGAAATCTCGGTGGAGGGTAATTGGAATTCAATAGGAGTTAGATCATGGCTGCTGCCTTAGTTCCTTTGAGGGAAAAGCTATGGGGGATTAGCAGTCGTTAGCCCATAGTGATGTGAAGTGGAAAGGAACAGCTGGCTCTCAGCTAGCCACATGGTCTGTGTGTGTGTGTGTGTGTGTGTGTGTGTGTGTGTGTCTCTCTGTCTGTTTGTGTGTGTGTGTATTTGTATGTGCGTGTATGTGTCTGTTTGTGTGCGTGCGTGTGAATTTGTATACAATAAAGAAATAGCAAGCAAGAGAGAGCGTTTTTTTTTGTGTGTCACCTCCTCTCTCCATCTGTGTGTGCGTGTTACAGTGTGTGTGTGTTAGTGAAGTCACTGGAATCCCTGTACCAGAGGTGTAACACTTAAATGAGTTGCCTCACCAAAAGTGCTGGGGGTTAGATTTGGTAGTTCTTCCCTAATGGCTTATGTCTTTACTTAGGATAGCTTATTGCCTGTTCTCCTTTCTCCACACTACTTGTTCTATTCTATTCTATTCTATTCTATATTTATATTCTATTCTATAATCTTTGGTTCCTTGTTGCTGCCTCCACAATAGAAGTTTCTACTCTGTGGGGAGTCTGCTAAACTGTCAGTCCTGCAGTGTTTTACAAGCTTCGAACACTTTGTTATTTTATATAAAAGGAGGCAGGCAGGTTTGCTGAATACTTTTGCCATTTTTATGTGGGAGGATGAAGGAGGGATAGAGGGAGGGAGGCAGTGAAAGAGCAGGAGAGGAAAAGTGGAGTAAACACGCTTATTAGAAGGCCAGCCTTAGGACTGGGCACGTGGCTCCTTACTATAGCGAGCAGCGACCACCAGCATAATAATGCTACATAATGCTATAGCATGGCCCTGTACCTTTGATGCTTTTATGTGTCTCTGGGTTAGATTATACTGTACGCCCCTTTTGATTTGACTAACACTATAGTTTACAGAGTTACTTTGTCCTGCAGAAATAGGGTACTGTCTAACATCCCTTCTTACTCTTGATGCAAATGCATCACTAACATTTCTAATACAACTCAGATATCTAGTGTTACTGTCACATCTGTTTCTCACTGATGTTGGTGTAATATATTTTGAGCCAGGTAGCACAAGGGCACAACTTCTGTCTCTATTCAGCAGCTATGTATATCCTAATTGTTTATCACATAGTTACGGCTGCTGTTTTCCTGCATCCGTATCTCATCAATTAAAATTTAAAAAGCAATTTAGCCTAAAAACATTGCCATGCAAAGCTTTGCCAATTTGACGTGGGTTGCTGCTTGCATATGTAAAATACGACTTTGTTCTATTGTCAGTCCTGAGTTTCATTGCAGTGATGCAACTAGAACAACTTTAAAATTTAAATGAAATTCAGCGATGCTGAAACAGTTTGACTTGAACTTTACGATGCATTTTGTTTAAGAATTTCTGCATGTAGGGTAGCTACTCTACTGCCAACTACCTCAGTGTCAGCCTGTTTACATCATATATAGTATATATAAACCCCTCTACAATGCTTTCACACTACGAGCAGCAGAGATACCCAAGTTACCTTAAGTCAATTTATTTCCCCATAGAGCAACCACAGAATCTCAGCCAATCAAGTTGCTTGCAGTGACTACATGATAAGATTTAAAATCAACGCCGCAGTTATTCCCAAACAGGTGGTAAAAAAAGCAGTGCTTCTACAGAAAGCTTTCCAGATGATAGACATGGCCTCATGAGAGACCTCAATTCAAACGCTGTATGGGATATATCAGACCTTTGTCTCACCCCCTCTGGGGTCAAAATGACAGGACCTACTCCTCTCATCAATGTCATGTTCCCCCTCTCTTTCTCTCTCTCTCTCTTCTCTCTTTCCATCTCTCTGTCCAGCCAGGTCAGGCTATTAAATGGTAGAATACATTAGAGATAGTGTGTGGTGGTGGTGGTGGTGGTGGTGGTGGGGGTAATACATTGAAATATTATAACCATACAATAATTTCATGAAAAAGTCAAGGAGGGATCATCGCTCTTATTAACTCCAAGAGAAATTGAGGCTGAAAAATGTTCAAATAGAAAATGTTAATGCCATGCTATACTACATGTAATTGTGCCTGCACCATTCCCTGGGCTGGCCCCATTCATGCCACTTTATTAGTGGTAATTGAGGATATGAATTATAAATGGGGGGTGATTTCTCTGCTCCTTCTCATTGAAAGTGAAGCGTAATGACCACTGCCATTGTTTAACCTTCATAATCGTGTGGTCTCATTCCTTTGCTTTCCTCCTTCATTCCCATTTTACTTTTAACTCCATAAATACTTGTGTCTTTTCTTTTCTTCATATCTTCTATTTTCCTTTCTTGTCCCTCCCAGATCTCTCCACACAAATCTCCTAGATTTCTGCTTTACTTTCATTCTTCATTCCTTTGTTTTCCAAACCTTCTTAGTTAATCCTGCCTTTTCTTTTATTCTTTTCCTCTCCTGTCATGCCTCATGCTCTCCACTGCTTTTCTGTGAAATTATTTTCCTTTCCTTTTTATATTTCTTTTCAGGCTTCTGTTCTGCAAACCTAAGTAAGCAAACCATTGTGGTTTACTGGAACCAAAACTATATGGTGTAAGGGTGTATAAAACATATACTGTACATAGATACAAACACACATAATCATACATCAAACACTCAAATGAGGGGGTTGGCGGTGCTTTTTACCTTGCAGTAATTGCATAATAAGCCCCACCAGTGATGTGAATGCCCCAGGCGAAGGATCCAGCACAAAGGGGCTGGTAGGTTTCTTGGCATCGTTTCTGAGAAGTATACTTTTTTTATTTTGGCTTTTTAAAGATCAGCAGCTCCACACCTACCATCCAACAAAGTCCATTAGCCCCAGCCTCTCACCCACGACCAGTCTGCTTTTTATTTACAACATCAAACGTTTCACTTCATTAAATTACCTTTTCTTTCCTCTCCCTCCTTTCTTACTCTCTCTCTCACTCTCTCTCTCTCATAGCTCTCCTCGTTGCATTTAGTTGAAACATGTTTTCTGAAACAAAAGGACACGGGGTGGCGGGGGGATAAAACAGCCTTTCGATGCAGTCTGCAGTGGTTTATAGAGGGAAATAATGGGTAATTGGGAGAAGGTATTTAATAGGAAACCGACATTGCAATGTAATGCAACTGTTGTTAAAGAGAGACTCACTCAGTCGGTGTCTCTGAAACATGGAGAGCTGCTGCTCACTATTTTTCTTTTGAAGTCATCAGCTGCCTGCTAAGGGGTGATGACCTCTATGAGTCTGTTCTGGAGATACTGGAGTATGTTTTTGTTCTGAGCTCTGATGTCATCTTATGGGTAATGGGAGTACCACTAGAACAAAATGTAACTGCTGTCTTGAAGGGTCTAATCAAACTGTACTGTTGGTTATAAGGTTTTAGGGTTACATTTAGGTACAAAACTATGATGTAGGGGATTAATGTTTTGCCAAAAGAATACCAACAACATTCCCTACCTCAGTTAAAATGGTCTCTGGTGGCACTGAACCCATTTATCTGATTCAAATGCTTCAAAGGTTTGCCCTATACAACCTTTATTTTAAAATGAAATTGAATTAGGACAATGTGATATAGTTTCAACTGTTGATTTTCAAAGACTTTTTAAACAATTGATTTTTTTTTACTTGATCTAGCTCCAATCTTCTGTCATATATGCAAGTGTGTGATATCGCTCTGACACCAAAAGCTTTTACTCAGATTTTTTTTCTTCTCCAGCATTGATTGAGAGTTTGATTTGATCTAGGTCCCTCATGTACTGCCACATCTGCAGCTTGTACCGCTGTGTGAAGCGGACGTCAGCTGTGTGAGCATATAAATGAAACCAGAGAAGAGTGAAAGCTAAACATTCTTCGAGATCAATATTCCAATATCTAACATCAGGGAACTCCAATAAGTACAACGCCAGGGACACTTCAATGGCAACATCAAGGCAGTGGGGTTTACTCACACAGACACACAGACACACAGACACACACGCACACAGACACACACACACACACACACAAACGATTAGTGTGTTTCAGATAGTGATCAGGCAAGGACCATAAAATCCATCCTACTTAGGAGAAGGAAATAATCCGTTTGGGGACAGGTCTCAATACGGTCCATACTAACCATGTCATGGTGAGGTGCTCACCACAAGCAACGGGGATAATTTAGGGCAAAGATACATTGGCAAATTTTTGAAGCAATGAAATGAGGTCATATTGCCAGAAGCAGAGATAAGAATTAACAATCAATGTTAACATAATGGGCCTAAGGCCAGCAAATATGACCAAATGCTGGAGGTTACAATCATTATCAAGCTAGTGCTTGCCTCTGGTGAGCTGTGACAGTAGAGCTCACTTGACCAGTTGCTTTCTGCAGAGTGCTAGAGCTTTATAACTAACTTAGGTGTAATTATTTAAAACTGGAATGGGGACATTCCAGCAAAGGCTATATTGAATAAAAAGGAGACATCAAGCAGAGGAAAATGGTAACCAAATATTCATTCCATTGGTCTTGGACATCTTTGTTTGGACAATAAGCACTGAGGCTGAACTAATGATCCTTATCCTAATTACATTAGAGGCGAGGCAGAGGTGTGTGCTTCTATGTGTTTCTATTTGTGTACTCATACAAAGCAGTGACCCCAACGACCAGTGGTCATCGAAGCAATGACCACCACTGGTCGATACCCTCCCACCCACCCCACCCTCTCAACCGCGTAACCAATCCTTCTTTCCCACCATCCCTTCTCCCTCCTCCCCCTCCCCACAAAGCCCATTCGCAGCCCCAATCAATGTCGAATTATGGGTTATTTATTGAATAATCAAAACGGTATTATGGGTCAGACTGGGTGACTAGCCTGCAGTGGCTGACAATAGAGAAATAGAAGGTGGTAGTGGTGGTGGTGCAGGGGGGGCTATTTATCAGCCTAGCTGCCATGCATGCGTTTGAAATTAGGGTAATCAGTTGGCATGTAAACAGTAGGCCTAGCAGCTGGCTGCCAGATAGCTAGGCTATTACTCACTCGCCACTTATCATCACTGACGTCTGAGTAAGTGTGTGTGTGTGTGTGTTTGTGTGTGTTTGTGTGTGTGCATATACTGGTTATAGGTGACAGAGTAGGCATTTAGGGATTGGTGGTACTTATGTTTTATTGTGGGGGAGTGTGTGTGTGTGTATTTGATCTTGTACATGTTACGTAAGTCAGTATTAGATCCCCTTCAACTTGTAGGGGAAGGGAGGGTGGAACTCAAGCAGTCATAAAAAGTTAAGCTGAGGGGTAATTATTACTTGGTATGATCATAAAAGATTATTCTCAAATTAGGAAAAAAGGAATCCAACAAAAAAAGTAACCTGATGCCCTTTTTTTAGGGTCCGCTTACTATTTATTTTTCCTCTTATTTTCAACTGCATCCAGTGACAACAGTGGATAAAGTTTGCTTAGTTGCAATACTCATGCAATACCATGACAGAGCAAACAACATATACATTAACATTCAAAAAGGCTTTTTGTCCAACTAGTGGTGATATTTTGATCAAATGGAGAAAATGACTCCCCTGTTAATTTAGATGATTACTGTCAATTTATACTTTATTAAGGAAAACGTGGGGTATTTTGTGACTCTGCATACAAGCACATTTCTGATATGTAGTTCACGGTATTCCTAGCTTGGACATCTTAAAAAATATGACGCATAGTCATATGAATGAAATAGTGTTACATCACTCACTAGCTGTCCTGACAATGGTGGCATGACCACAAAGAAGAAAACAAGTATTCATAATCAATGCAGAAAATCATAGGGGTTAAGATTTAAAACCCTAAGTCCCTTGGCCACTTGTAAACTAATCTTTCAGGGCAGCCTTTGTGTTAGAGGTCAACGGACATCATTACAGTGGGTGTGCAGGGGGCAGAGGAGAGGGCAATGCTGTGTATATGTGTGTGTGTGTACATTCGTGTTTGTGTGAAGGACAGATGAGAGGGCAGGGTTGGCCGCTGTGGGCAGATCGTCTTTCTCTCCAGAGATTTGGCTCTGCATGCTGCATGGGTTGAGTGTGGAGGGCTTATTCTGACAAGGAGGCTGAGACTGGGCAGACAAGACCTGATTTGTGCTGTAAATAAATATTGGAGACTGCACTGGGAAAATATCTTGGTTCTAGTGTGCATCAGGGGTAAATACATTTGTATGTCGAAGGACTTTTGGAAAAATTGGTAGATATGGTTGCCCAAATAATTGTGATTTATTAGGGATTCTAACAAGCCGTAACCACAGGTGGACAATAGGGTTGCTGTCTAACCGATTTGACCATTGATATTGCCTTCCTGTCCCAAAAAGCACTGGGTCTTACTTGTTTAACAGGGGAAATTGTGCACCCACTCTCCAGCTGCTCACATATGTAAGTATTATTGGCTTATGTTCACTGTACATGCAAATAAGAGCACACAACTTAAAGGGCTAGTTCAAACAGTTTCCAAACTAACATTTTCTCACCTCCTTCTGAAAAATATTTTGTAACTTTAATGAGCATACAATTTGATTAGGAGTATGAGTTTGTGCACAGTGATATCAGTACATGTACAGTATATACATATATGCCCATGTATGAGTGTGTGTCCATGCTGACAGAGATTCAAGCTATATCTTTAGGGTCTGTCTCTATGTATTAAATTAAGTGGCATCTTGATGTAATCCCCTTAAACAGCCCTATCAATCTTGCCCACTTATGGACTCCATAAATTACAAACCAATCACAATGCCTCACTAATGCTCTGGCTGGAGCCATGGTGCACGGGACATAGGAAGCAAGGAGATAAAGAAAGAGGAGAGGAAAGAAAAGAGCAAGTGTTGAAAAGGAAAGAAAAAGAAAAGTAGTCAAGAAGGATGGAATACTACTGAAATTGAAAGAAAAAAGAAAGAAACAAAGGGATCAAGTGAGGATTTTTTTTATCCATCCACCCTTTCACATATCTGTCCATCTATTTGTCTGCCCTTCTTGCTTTTAAGACCTCTGCATTGTCGACACTTATTGCATGTTGCCATATTTTCATCCCTCAAAAAGCATTAGAAAAGCCAATGTTGGGGTGGGGTAAGTGAATTAGGATTGGTTTTTGCCTCCCCTGGCCACAGAGGGAGGTAGGGTTACCCACAATAAGATCAGAATGAGACCAATTTTGTTTCCGTTGCCATTCAAAACAAACAATGGGCACCTAATAGCCAAGCAGCATCTGTGGCCTCGCTCAGACCAAAACACACATGATGGCCCTGGTCGATAGATGCCGACAGCTAGATGGACGAGTGGAGTCACTCACAAGAGCGCACACATGCATGGAGGCAGCCACACACTTACGTAGGCAGACAAGCTTGCGTGATTTTCCCTGATAGCTGTGAGCTGCCTGGAACGCTAGTTAGTGGTTGCTGTAAAAGTGGCCTGAGTGCTTCTGAAGACACCGATCATATCAGTGCAAAGAAGAGAATAGAGGTTTATCGACTCAGAGAGGGTGACAGACAGGGAATGGAGGAAAAGAGAGGGTCAGGATTGGTGGTCATGTCTAGGCAACACGTACTGTAGGTGATCTAATCTTGAGGCATTACACTGACAGACAAGCTGTAATCAGTGGTTACTGTCAGAGGATTGGGAATGCATATATGGATGTTGAAGAAGATTTGTGTTCTGCTGCTACGATTCTCTTCTTTCCTCTTCATTTTTTAGTTTAGGCTGTAGGCTCTAGTGAAGGGTACACAGCCATAATTCCTTCTAGTGAATAAAATTAATATCTTTGATAAGGTTGCTCAGAAAAGCAAACACTTTAACCAGAATAGGTCTTAGGAACCTGTGTTGGGAATCCTACACTATTTTCACATGTTTTAAAAGACCAAAAAAAAAAAAAGGAAAAAGCTCTCTCAACTGTTTTCTGTTTCTCAAATTCTCAAGTGATCAAATTCTTTCTGTTAAATCCTATTGTTTATTGGACCCAGAAAGATGGGGGGAAGCTAAACTGTTGTTGCACCTTAAAATCTATACTTAACTCAAGGAATTGCAGGTAATAATTTGTGATAACAAGGAAAATGTCTTACCAGGTCAACTGCTCCTCTAACTTGCCCTCTGGGTTCTACTGGAAGTCAGAACGCTCTACGTACAGCAGCCTGACCTCACTCTGCCCTCAGCTAACGACATTAGGACATACACATTGGTGTTGCAACAAGGTCACCCGTGGTGCACCTATACACACATGCAGACATGCACACACACTAAATGACCTATGAACATGCATATACAGATGCACACACACACACACACACATGAAGTCGCGAGTCCCCTGGGCAAGCCATTAAAGAAGCCTCCCTTTCTGGTGGCCTCTCATTACAGCCCATTAGTCAGGTGCATTTGAGAGAGTGTGTGGGGTCACCCTTCGCTAGATAACAAGTGGGGTAACGGAGTTAGCAAAAGAGAGACGGGAGGAGGGGTGCTTTGCTTACACCTGCCCACTCACACATACACAAACCTCGGGGGTATCGATTGCAACCGCTGTTTCACCTTTTGCCTCCGTGACCTCCCCAACGATGTGTTTATTTACTCCAGCACACAAACACATGTTCGACACACACTGCCTGTCCCACCATAACCAACAGGGGCATTAGGGAGGCATATTAGGAGGCCTTTATTACACCGGTTTAGATAACCTTAAGAACACAGGGCAGACTGAGAGTAATGCTTTGGCCTCCCTTAAATTATGCAATTTTACCTGAGGCTAAGGAGATGGGAATTTATGAAAGGAGAGAGGGAAGAGAGAGGAAAGTAGGATGGAGGTGGACAGTAGGAAGAGAGACTTTGTCACATTCTGTTGACTGTTCCTAATTGGAAGGTGAACACATGATATTTCAATACAACTTAACAGGTAAAGAGAGACTGAAGAGGACTCGGGTCTACATTGTAAATCATGGTACTAATGGTAATGGTAGATTAATGGTTATAATCTGCAACAGATTCATACAAATGAATTTCAGCTCTTCGTCAGCCCATCCAAGCTTTAGGAGGCCATAGCTTTACCTCTGTCCATTAAAAGACAAATTTTACATTTCTGATTTGATTAGGACAATTAAGGAACTTAAACACCACTGACTCCTGCTTCAACTCAGGAACATGCTACTTATAGATGTTCTTGGAGGACTCCTCCATTGTTGGTTCTGTCACAGATGACAAAGAGGAGGATTACAGAGACCATGTTGAGAACTTTAAAGAATGGTGCAACAGCAAACACCTTCATCTGAACTTAAACCAAGGAGCTGTTGGTGGACTTCCTGTGAAATGTGAGCCCCCCCAGGCCTGTTGCTATAAGGGGGGAAGGAGTGGAGATTGTGGACACCTACAGGTTTCTAGGGGTGCAGCTCAACACTGAACTGGACTGGTCAAACACCAAGGGCCTCTACAAGTAAAGACAGTGCAGCGTGTTCTTTTTGAGGAGGTTCAGGTCTATCAATGTGTGACCTAGGCTACTACGGATGTTCTACTAGTCTTTAGAGGCCAGTGTTATCTTCTTCTCTGGGGTGTGGGGGTGGGGGAGGTGGCATTGGGATTCGTGTTGCAACAAACTGGGGAAGCAGGTGAGGAAGGCCAGCTCTGTGGTGGGACTGAGAGTGGACAGTGTGGAGGTACTGACAGAGAAGAGAATGAGAGGGAAGCTGTAAGCTATCATGGACAGCCCCTCTCATCCTCTCTAGGCTGAGTTGAGGCAACTCAGGGGCACGTTCAGCCACAGACTCATCCAGCCACGTGCCTCAAAGCGCTGAGGGGGCCCCTGTTTGCCATCAGCCATTAGACTCCACAATGCCACAGCACCCAGTACCTCTGCCTCCAGTGACTGACACTCATATCCATATACCACACACAGTCACCACCACAGATATTGCACAACACATGAACATTGGACATTCATATACATAAGAACATAGCACATATATGTACACACAGATCCAGTTTATTGTATCTATTAGTCCTATTTTATCTTTTAATCTTTCCTTATTTCTGATGTTAAGGTATTTATTGATTTTTTTTCTCTTTGACATTGAATACATTCCCTTGTATTGCTGTGTCAAACTGAATTTCTCCTACGGGGATCAATAAAGCACATCTTATCTAATCTTATCTTATCAGAATCAGGCACATATACAAAAGCATTGATCTTGTCTATAGGAGACTAGCTGGTAGGAGTTTTGAGCCTCAATAAGGTGTCCTCTCTGAAGAGATCACTGAAGGATCTAGTTTATCAGCAGAGGGAACCTGACATTTCACACGTATCCTTACACCTCTTTAGTTTTTTCCCAATGTTTCCTGCAGTTCCCCCTGCCCCCTTCCTTTTGAGACTTCAGCTGATTACATCACAACACAACGTGGAAGGGTCTTAAGATACGCAGCATGGACTTTTATGATTCTGCCAACCCTTTGATGAACTTTACCTAGGTCCACTAGGAGAGGATGGGTATATATAATGCTGTTATGAAGAGGGAGATACAGAAGAGTTTAAACAACATTCTTCACAGTGCATTTCCACTGATTAACCTTATTTTCAATTATGCTTCAACATGCTCTTGATACTTAAAGTATTTCTTTACACTGCAGACTATGATAATATAACAGTCATAATTTTGGCGTGGTGGATAGATTACACCATTAGTAACTTTAATTGATTTACTGGTGTCATATACAACATAATAATGAAACCAAGAAAGCAGCAAAGTCCAAACTAGGGGGACACCACTAGAGAGCCTGCAAATTGTTCTTGAAAACAGAGGTCCTTGAAACCTTTGATTACCCTTTGAAAACAACTTTTGGTATAGCAGGGTCAAACCCTTTGCTAGTTAGGGATCCTGGACATTCCTTCTGTCTCTTTGTCCTCTGTCTTTTGTCTATGTTCTTTTGTCTTATGTCTGATACAATATTTTTGCTTACTGTGTTTACTTGTTATAAATCAATTTTAAAGCAGCAATTTTTTTTTTTTTTTTGTGTCACCGTGACAATGGAACTATAAACACAAAGCTGAGAAATTATCACCATACAAAGTGTAGTTTTTGGCAAACAATTGCCTTTTTATTGATTTAACATACAAAGAGCAACATTACTATTCATTTGGAGTCAGGTATTTAGTTTGCAGGCCGAATATTCACTCTCCTTTTAGCTCTTTAGGTCTCTACAAACTACTAAGGGAAATAGGCTGTTTAAGCCCTAAATGCTCCATTATATTTCACAGCTAGTCAGTAATTTTGTCTAATTGCCATTTGGTGCTGGGCAGGTAGTATGCTGTGGGTTCATCAGAGCTGCCCTCTGTTGCTGGAAATGAGAATGATGTGAGCATTGAACATTAATGTAGCCTAGTAAAACCAAAACAATAAGCTGAAAGATGCTGTAGAAATGATTAGTGTGGCTTTAAACTCTCTCCATCAGGCTGTACAATTGGCAGTAGAGTTTTTGGGGTTTATAGTACATACATGTCGGCTGTTGTCTTGTTGCTAATAACAATTGACTACACATAGTCTGTGAATTGGTGGTTCAACACCTAACAAAGGCAGAAAATGCTAAGTGTATGACTAGGAAGTGTGTGCATGTCCCTATGCATGTGTAATTGAGTATTTTGTGTGTGCATACAGTATGCAAGCTGGTGTATGTGTTTGAGTAATCAGCCAGCTACTAGCCAGGCAGGCCATCCATGGTGATTTGTAGTAAAATTTTAATGGGGGATCCATACATATGTCTAGCTGTCAGCTTTATGAGGGCGTTTATACAGGCAAACCTCACCATGCCAGCCTAGACTACAGTCAGCCAGGACAGAGACAATGTTCTACACACACTCACTCAGTCACACACACACACACACACACACACACACACACACACACACACAGTGTCTCTTTCTGTCACGATCTCTTTTAGCAGTGCCACAGGGACCAGTACTGTCACAGAACTGTCAGCGCCGGGTGCTCGGGGCCCTAAATGAAGGCATCAAGCGCTCTCATCCCCCGCTGTAATAAAACCCAGTCAACAAGCCCCCGCCGCGGGCAACGCATAATGGGCTTTTTATTTCCGTTTGGTCGCCCCAGCCTAAAGAATTAAAGCCCAGTTTGGTGAATGGAGGACAAGGTGGCCTCAAGGTCACTGGGAGAGCTGGAGGGTTAGGAGGACACCTTCAGGATTCCAAACCAAAACCCCAGAATGCACTGGTCTCAGTCATTTAAAGAATGCAAATTTAAAAATTAATACAAACATATTCTTGTAATAGTCCATTGTCAAGATTTCTGACATCTGAGCAATGTCTTTATCTGAAATTATACTAAAGTAAGATTTGTAAATGTCTGGAATGACAAAGAGGCAGAAAAACCTAGTTTAGGTCAAATCTTATATCTTATGGTGGAATTATACAGAATAAAACATCTATCATAGGCAAAGAAAATGTTAAAAAATACAGCTGTAGTCTCATGATCATTGTTATGCTTGCTGTTTAACTCTCCTCAATTTAAGTTACAGCATAGTTTTAGGAGTCCTAAATGAGGTAATCGCAATCCAGAAATAACTCATATACCTTAAATACTCTAAACTGATATTTGAATGTATGGTTTTTCACATGTCAAAGTATTCTAAACTACTTTGTTGGAGACATGTTTTACAGGGATGCTGAATAGACATGTGAGAGGGGGATAAAGTCTTAAAAAAAGGAAATATCTGAATCTCCTGCCATCTTCAGTTACATAAATTGTATGTGATGGTTAAGGCACATTCTCCCTAGGAACCCCCCCCCCCCCGAAATTACAAATAATGAAAATAGTTTTGTGTAGCAATTATCTGAAAGAGTCAGAAGAAACCAAATTTCATTACTTCTATTATTTTCTACTGACGAGCCAAAATGAAGCTACAAGTTAGCAGTTACACTAATTAGCGGTGTAGTTTGGCAGCAGCCCAACAAATTCACTGTGACCCCAGTGATCTCATTTACTCTACCTGCTCTGTTTAGGAAGGAACAGGAAGCAAATGATCTCTGCGGAAAAGGTCAAGGGTCAGTCCATGTTGTTGTGTTAGAGCAAAACAACTGGGGCTGTGAGTCAAAGGCAAGTTGTGTGTGTGAGAACAGGATACTTCATGTGGTGGTATTCAGTAATGAGAGGAAAAACAACAGAGGAACAGACTGTAAACAGCGACAGGTGTCTTGTTAGGTTAGAATTAACAGGACACACACGCTTCACACACACACCTGCAAGAAACCATCTGGAAATGCTCTAGAAAAACATTTGTGTGTTTTGTCTTTTGTAACTGACAAGATTATCTAATGTTGTTGAATTCCAAATGTCTTCTGCAAATTATTAGCCTTCAATTGAATAAACTTCTTAAATTCAGTCAGTGGAACTGACTGAAACAAAGATTAAGACAACATGAGACAGCAGCAGCAACCAGAGAAATGCTGATGCAATTATGACTCTTTTCCATTGAGTTTTATTTTTATCACTGTTATCAATATCTTACTACGTCCAGGTCAAATGTTTAACCGGGTCCAGTGGTCTTCTGGCCGTCAGGCATACCGGGACAAATCCCAGCAGGCAACCGCATCGGTGGCCCAATCCATAAAGTTTTTACCGGCCCTGTCAGTCTCTTTAATGGCCCCCTCTGTGTGCCTGTCATTCAGAGTGTGCACCAGAGCGTACTGCTTGTTGGTTCTGGGACTGACATATGTAATCGACCCTCACCAACCTGACCCTCACGCATTCAAACGCCTGGAAAAAATGATAAGACATTTCATAAGATTTTAATTGTGGAAATTTATGGAAATCTAATAATTGAGGAATCCTCCTGCTTGTAAACTTAAGATTTGAGGCATTTTACTAACATTTCAATATGTGTACTTTATCCCAAATAAGCTATGCAGAAAGTATTATATATGGTCAAAAGTATGCAGACAGTCTTGTTGAAATACATTGTGTCTGAGTTGTTTTCATAGTTTTTGGCTAAGCCATTCTGTACAATTACAGCACACAATAGTGTGCTTCCAATTTTGTGGCAACAGTCTGGGGAAGGCCGCTTCCTGTTTCACCATAATAATGCCCCTGTGCACAAAGCCCGGTCCATAAAGGTATTGTTTTTAAAATTTGGTAAGGAAGGAACTTGACCGGCCTGCACAGAGCCCAACACCTTTGGGCTGAATTGGAACACTTACTGCCTTCCACGCCTTATAGCCCAAAATCATTGCTTGATCTCTAATGCTTTTTGGGGCTGAACGGGAGCCATTCCTTGCAGTCAGCTTCCAAAATCTGATGGAAAACCTTCCGAGAGAGGAATGTAGGCTGTTAATTCCCATAGTTTTGGAACAATACTTCCAACAATTGCTTCTGGATGCAACATTTGGGTGTCCTTATACTTTTACAAGTGGAGAGGGGAGACAAGAGGGGGGACGGAGAAGAAGGTGGAGGTGATGGTGGTGGAGGGTTTGGAAGGAGAGAGGTAGAGGGATCTCAGGAAGGGTCACATCGGTAAGCGCTAGCCAAATGACTTGAAGAGGCTAATAAAGTAATCAAGGCCTTTGTTACATGGCTATAATATTCGCCCTAAAACCCTGATAACTATTACTGGGCCCAATCATCAGCCAACATTAATAGCTTTTATCTCCTCAGCTCTCCTCTTCTCAGCTCTCCTCTCCTCAGCTCTCCTCTTCTCAGCTCTCCTCTTCTCAGCTCTCCTCTTCTCTCCTCTGAACTTCTACCTATTGAACCCTCTAAAAAAAAAGTTACGATCCAAAATAAAGAGATATATTTTGATAAACCTCTTGACTATTATGAGACAATCCTCCCAAGAACCCGAGAAAAACTACAGCATCAGTTGTTTAAGAAAATGCCCAAAAACAACTCAGGATAAAGTTCAAGTAACAAAGCCAACAAGCAACCATAGGAATTATGACAAGAGCAAATGAAGAATCCTGGTGACGTTGCAGAGTGACAAAGTCTGTGTGGAGAGGAGGTCAGGGTGGATTTATGGGTCAGCAAAACGTTGGTTTTTAACACTGTTTCAAGCCCTGAGCCAGCATTGGTGTTTTTTACCATGACCATGATCTTTCCCTAAACTTGAGCCACATTGTTATTCTTGTAGCCATGATGACAAAGGTTCCCTTACCTTAACAAAGTACTTGTTTAAACACAAACCATGATCTTTCCCTAAACCTCCTCCAAACATTTTTGTGCCTTAGCCCAACCAAAGAGTTGTCATGTCATAAAACTAATTTCTCAACAGTTTAGAAGGCACAGAAAAATGATGTCATCCTGCCAATAAGGGTGTCAGGTCTGAAAACTCTTCTATGTACTGTTATAGAGGCCATCGATTAAAAAACAAAACAAAAACATCAACAATAGGAAATAGCTAAAAAGTTGGGAACTCATTCTGCAAATTATTTGAACTAATTTTAAGGGGAATTTTATAAGCAAATATGACAAAAATTATGAATAGTTATTATTGCAAAATTTCTGTGGAGAACTCATAGAAAAGAGATAGTCGAATTAAACAAAGTTGCAGTATGTTTTGATGTGTTCTGTTACACTATTATGTTTTTAATTATGTGAAAAGGCTTAGGTGAATTTTTTGGTGCACAAAAACTAGAACTTTGACATGAACTAGAACTTTGAGTCTCATGTCCTACCAACAATCAGTGCTGTTATATTTTAACTACACCTACCCCAAATCCCAGCCCTATGATTATGATTCTAACCTGATGATCTTAATCAAGTAGTTTTCATACCTAAATAAACCAAACCTAAAACATATAGGTGGAAGATCAGAAAATATTATTATTATTTATTTTTGGTAGCATTAATTTGCAACATTTTTGCAATGGTTTTAGAAGCATGCAGAGTTAATATACAGTATTGTTTATTTATTGTTCCATATATATATAATTTTTAAAAATTAAAAATTGTTCCGTATATATAATTTTTAAAAATCTCTGACTGGCCAGTTCAATGACAATTAGCTGATAGAGTGAAGAAATAAAAGCCTGAGACTCAACAGCTGCTGATGGCATGTTGCCACTAAAGACTAATGTCCGCTGCTTACACAGCCTAAAAACACACATACACACACACTCACAGACACATATTTAGACAGACAAATGTGTACCCTCCTCTGTTTGACACACAGATGCAGACACTGTCATTGCAGGGTAATCATCAGCTATTAGGATACATGGCGAAAGACAACAAAGCAAAGTGTCTTCATAGCCAAACCAGCTATTATCTTTCTCTCAGTACACCATAAAGGCAAGGAGGGAATTTAGAGAGTCTGCTAGTTAACTTGCAGTTAAGCTTCAGATGAAATTACGTTATGTCTTTGTTGGACTGTTATGGTGAAGAGGAGGGTGGAGACAGAAAATAGAGGTATTCAAAGTGAAAGTCTAGACAGACAGACAGAAAAGATACTCTTCCTCCGCACTGTGTTTTCTCCAGAATGCTTCAAGTCGCCAGCAGCTGAATCACAAACATAAACTGTCATCTTGTGTTTGAATTGACGTCTAAGTGCAATGAGGCATCTAATTCAACTTAATAGAATATTCTGTAGACAAAACAACTTTAGAGGGTATGGCTAAAAAAAAAAAAAAAAAAAAAGACAGACTGAATACAAGATGCTGATTGAATACAAATCTATAGGTAATGACATCAGTATTTCACATTGAAAACAGGGACCATCTATCAAAGTCAGAGCTGAGAAGAACGCCTCTTCACTCTTCAATATAACTCTTTGACGGGAACTACATGGTAATGCATAACGATCGCTTGAATGTGATTATATTCCTGTGGGGGGAAAATTTTTCACAGTGTTTGAGTGCGTTTTAGTGTGTGTAACAAAGTCAACACAGACCCTTTTACAAACCTCTCCTGTTCCAGAAAGGTTATTTTATGCTCCACATAAGCACACACACAAACAGTTGCTGATGGTTGCGGGGGCTGTTCACCAGTCAGTCAATCAGTAGACATCTGTGGTATTTCGGTTTTGTTGCTGCATGTGTGTTTCTGTTGTTTGTGTGTAAATTTTTGCCCATGCACATGTAAATGTAGGTGTTTGAGAGTACACTACAAGCATGTATGTATGTGTGAGAGCAAATACATGCAGTTTATGTATCTGTACTGCTACAACAGAAGTAACAATTGCATTAGTGATTGACAACAATGAAATTTCATATTTCTTCGTAAAAGACTGAAACTGACCTGATATACTGTGGCCTTTGTATAAGGGAATAGTTTGAGATTTCAGGGACTATGATAATTCACCTTATTTCTTGATAATTTATAACTACCTGCATCATGTCTCTGCATGCAGTACAGACAGGAGGCAATTAGCTTAGCTTATAATAAAGAAAAGGAGCAGTGTGAAAAAGCTAGCCTACCTCTGTCCAAAGTAAAAAAAAGAAAAAAAAGGCTTTGCTGCTGTTCACCAAAAAGTAGTTTTTACTATGACCCCCAAACTTTGTTTGAAACAGACGCATATATTTTTGTATGGAAAGGCAGCATAAAGGATCTTTACACTTAGATTTTTGTACAGATCTGTACTCTTTGAACAGACATGACAATATTGCTGCTGTTCTCATTCAACTCTCAGCAAAAAAGCAAAAACAAAATGCATGATATCTCCTAAAATCTCGGACTCTTCCTTCAAAGAAAAAAATTGTAACATGGCTTTTATTTTCATAGTTTTGGCCACTGTTTTTATCTATTTTAATAACACTGTATTTAGCGAAATAAATACAAAGATTTGGGAACACATCATTACCACAGCAAAGTCTGATAAGGCAAGGCTCTCTGAGTAGTCTACTAAACCAAACAAGTCGACAGTTTAGACAGATTTCTGGCTAAGTTACCTTATTCAAAGTTACAACTGAAAGAAAACCACACCCAAAATCTAAGTGTTTTTTTGGGCGTATGGTACAATTATCTTGATGAGCACAATCTTACTACAGCCAACAGGAATAATTGCCAAAACTAAGAAATTTGACTGAAGTCATGATGAAGCAAATACTCCTATAGGTCTACAATATCTCACCTGCTTGCATTACTATTATTATGAGTGCACATATATCCAAATAATTCCTCTTTGCTGAGAAGCATCACTGCTGCAGCAGTGAGGCAAACATCCAAAACGTGACACTTGAATGACGACTAAATATTTAATCAGTGCCAGTTATTTTCTGCCAGGTTATGCTTCCATCTGGGTAGCAGCCGAGCGTGAGCGCATGTGTGTGTGTTTCTGTGACCTCAAAATGAAGGATTAAAAGAAAGGACTGTCTGCATTCTTCTCTCTGTTTCTCTCTCTCTCTCTCTTTCCCACACACGCTCAGCTCTTTGCTTCTACTGGCATCAATACCACGATGCAAAGACCATATGTTCAATTTAGTGAATGCCAAAATTTCATTGATAATGATTACAGCAATGATGATGTGTGTATTAAAGGGGAACACGGAGAGTGGGGTGCATTGCATTGTGTAGCTTATAGGTTGTATAGGTGCAAGGCAAAAATCTGCTTCTCCACATTTTGCTGCTGTATGTGATGTCCATGTGTTCCATTTATTTAAAGTGGATTATATGTGGAATACGTATTCATTTAGAGGGTGTCAGAGTCCTTCTGGCATGCTTGGTTTTGAGTGAGTGCAGATTGCAAATCAAATATTATTCATCTTTAACTCTGAAAATGTTCCAATTTATGGCAGGAGCACAATGGTTTGTAGATCTGGGGAGCAAATAAAAAATTGTGACTTACCTGGGAGGAGAAGCCAGACAGAGGGAGAACAAGGCATATGGAAAAAAGAGAGAGAACGAGAGAGACAATATTAGTAACATTACTAAGCAACATATGGCCTGTATTTCCTCATTCAGCCTCTCTGAAACCATGTAATGAACTTTATATGAAAAAGGACTTTCACAGCGCCACAAGATGACTGTAAATCCAAAGTCACATTATTCTCCACCACAGTAATTATTTGAATAGCATGCATGTCAACAGTTATATGCGTGTCCCGTTCAAGTATGTGTGTTAGAGAAACGAGGGGCTGTATAGTTTTTTAATGCCACCCAGAAACACAGAAAAATCTTGTTAAATTCAAGTTGGGAACAGACATACTCTTCATGTGACCGCAATCTCCCTCCTCCCTCTGTGTGTCCCTCCCTCTACCCCCCCACTGTGGTGTAAACACAGATTGTTAGGTTAGGGGTTAAAAGTGTTGTGCTTAGATTCTCTCGGCACTAATCTGATTTCTCCTCTCTTTGCGCGTCTATATTTATTTGGTTTTGTCAACACTCACGTCTCCTTCTCTACCCCCCCTCTCTTTCTTTCTCTCTCTTTCTCCGTCCCTCTCTCTCCTCCTCTGCCAGTGTATTGATCGTTGCTAATGGATTGGCTCTGATTCCGGAGACGTCTAACATGCTTTCCTATCCTCTTATTTTCACCCGGGGAAATCAATGAGGAAAGGCCTGAAAATTTAGACAGGATCAGGTTTTAAGGAATCTACAGTGAGACACAGCCCACTGGAGTTTGAGGAGAGACAGAGAAAGTGAGAGAGATGTCTCTGTGGCTGTGAGTGTATGTAGGTGAGTTGTGACTGAGAAACAGTGTTTGTCTTAATGTTAAGTTGCACCTTTGCAGTGGTTTTGTGCCAAACTATGACCTGGATAATGTGATAACAATAAGGCAACTTAACAAATCAATTATTGTATTTCCAGTTTTATTGTAACCAAGTTACTTCCAGTTTCCCCACTTCAGTTCCACCTTTGGTAGCTTTAAGTTAAACGGTTTCCTTTTCGCACTGGCTGATGCTACAGAGTCCTGTCCGTTTTGAATCAGTTCCTTCAAACTCTTTAATGCAGTAATATGATGACTATGATACATGAAGCAAAATTTTAAGACCTAAGATGCCATTTTTTTTAAGGCTGTACCACTCAGTCAAATGGAAATATTCTATGTCTTTGCATATTGAATTGTATATATATAATTCTGGTTAATTTATATGGTTTTATAAACAACAGCATCTAACATCTGCTACAAAACACTTTATGTTAGGAATTTATAGTATACTGTACACAACATTAGGATTTACACCAGCTCTAAAACTATATTCTGCATGAAATTATGATAATTTGAGTTTATGTCTGTAAAGCTTTAACTGTGACCCTGCATTAATTTCTGTATTTTATTTGGGACATCAGTTGAAAGTAAATTTACTCAATTGCTGTAGCTTAGTACAATTTTGAGGTAGAATATTTGAGTATTTGTTTGTACTTAAACTCCAAATTTCTGAGGAAAATATTTTACTTTTAATCCACAATGCAAATTCAGATATGATACACTAACAGGGGCCATTCTGCATAATGCCTATTTTTACATTTCATAATATGTATAGTTTTTGCTCAAAGACTTTATAGTATTTTTACACCGAGTCATTGCTATTTTGACTTATGAAAGGATCTGAGTACTTTGACCACCACACTCCATCATGATAATGTGATCCTTTGTGTCTCAGTATGATATTTCTGACCATTGACTGCAGGGCCAGTCATATCTACATGCTCTGAAACTATGAATAGCAGTTTGACATCAGCTGATGAATAGATCATCTGCACTGATACAGCATACCATATCGCTCCCTCTCTCTCTCTTACCCTCTCCGTCTGTCAGTGTCTCTCTTCTTTATCTTGTTCCCTTTGTTTCTTGGTGCTAATTTGACATCGAAACAGCTAACACGAGGGTGCGATCTGGCTCAACTGCTTTGACCTTCATTCACTGTGCGGATAAATTTGCTGACGTGACTGCACAAATAAACACACACACATGCACACAGGGATGAACATGGACAGAGACAGAGGTCCCCGCTGCTGCTCAAACAACGGATGGAGCTGTGTTAAATCTGAGAAGGCAATCAATGACCAATGAGGAGTGTGACTGTGTGAGTACTGTGTGTGTGTGAGACATGCAGGGGGGCAGAAGGACCCAGCAGGTTTGAAACTCTATCCTGGGGCCAGATCATTTATAAATGGGAGGATATTGATGACTTCAGTTTGTGTGTGCTTATATTTGTGTGTGTGCATGTGCAGGGGGAGGGATTGTGCCTGAGTGTGTGAGTGTGTGTGTGTGTGTGTGTGTGTAGGTGGGAAGACATCAATGTGCTCCCTGCCTCTTCACACAGCAGAGCAAATTGGAGAAGTTGTCAGGAGTCACAACATGAGGGGCCAGCCAGGGGGTGAAGAGGGCTGCAAGCAGATTGGCGCTGAGCTGATGGCTGAATAGGAGCGAGGCCTGGGGCATGATGGGATGTGAATGGTGTGGAAAGGACTGGGTGTATAATTCAGTACATAGTATTATGTTTTTAAATCTTTGATTTGTTAAGATAATTGAAAAAAATAATAATATTTAATGACTTACTGCATTTTGGCAGAAAAGACATGACTAAATGATTTATAAAGATGTTTAGTTCTAAGGTTTCTTCCTGCTCTTTCCTTACAGTTGAGGGCTGTACAGTAATGGAGGTTAGGTGAATGCAGCAGACTTCCACTTGTTGCTAAGCAGATCTTATAGCTCACCCCTATTGGCTCCAAAGCACTATGTACTTCTTTAGGTGATGTGATGTATCATCCAGTTCATCTTAAAGGCCACCCCCTTCCCATTAACATTCTTTTTTAAGATCATATCTAAGTCCCTTAAATTTACGGGAGTGAAAAATTTATTTTAAGACATTATGTTGGATTGGAATCTACTCATGTGACTGGGAACAGCTTATCTTTTGCTGACATTTTCTTGTTGTGTTAAAATTGACAATGTGCAACTACTGTCTATAGTTAGTAATAAGGCATTCGAGCCACTCAGTCCTCTTCTATAAAAGATAGATGCGCGATTCAATTTCAGTTTTACAGAATGTGTATGTGTCCTATTCAAATCCCTGTAAATTTCTCCGGAATAAGAGTTTAATGATCTTGTTGTAGGTTAAGAGTTTAAAACATATTCAGTATGGATAAACAGTAAATTAGGCAGCCCATTGGTGCAGATCACTTACTAGTGCAGACCACTTACTTCCCCATGAGCCTGATCAACACCCACTGCTTTAATTATTATGATTGCTAATGTTATCGTTTCATTTAGTCCAATTAGTAATACATTTAGCCCTGTTAGTATAACTATAGTATGTATAGCTATTAATCCATTATTATGTTATGCTCTCTCTCCTCCCTCCTGCCACCGTCTCTCTCTCTCTCTCTCTCTCTCTCTCCACCCAGCCGGTCGAGGCAGACACCCCCCCCCCCCACCACCACCATGATCCGGGATCTGTTTAATGTTTCTACCTGTTAAAAGGGAGTTTTTTGTTGCCGCTATCGCCAAGTTCTTGCTCATGGGTTAAATGTTGGGTCTCTGTAAATAATAACTATAAAGAGTCTGGTCTAGACCTGCTCTATATGAAAAGTTGCCTGAGTTAACGTCTGTTAGGATATGGCACTAAATAAATAAAATTGAATTCAATTGAATTGAAATCAAAACCATCAGAAAACATCCAGCTGGATGTGATTGACAGGTATCCAATTGAAGTGGCATGCATACAACACAGGTTTATTTAGTTGTATTATAATCTTATAATCAGTGATGGACATTGATGCTTTTAGTGAATGTACAAATTGGATAAATGGAGAGGATGAGGGATTGAGGATGGAGGGTACGTTTCTCTGCCCAAACTCCTCTCTCTCCTGAGAGAGCTGCTTTCACCCCCTCAAACCATCCCCGTTACCCCCTTCACTTTCACTCTCCCACACACAGCAACAGAGTGGCTGCTGCTTTGTCCTCTTACACAAACATTCCCACAGAAAAGGAGCAGAAAACCATTTACCCCCTTTTACTTACTAACCTCTCACCCCCCTTCCTGCCCCCTCAGAGGTTGAATTGGGGCAGAAAAGGGTATCCCGCCTCACTTTCTCCCTCCTTGCCTGCCCCCTGTTTTTCCTCCCCCCAATTTCACACAACCACACACACAGACACACACACACACACACACACACACACATACACACGGATACAAACATACGCGCTCATACAAACTGAACCCACCCGGTCAACAGCTGTACATGAGGTGACAAATTGGGGTCTTTGTCTGCTTAAAGGGGGGTGGGGAACCCATACTTTGCACACACACACACATACAAACACACACACACACACACACAAACACACACATACACACACACACATTGAGCCATCTACCTCTATTGTGGGCAAGTTCCATTGCACAGCAGACAATGTATATTACCACCAGTGTTTAAGAGGAGAAATATGGTGCTGCCTTTGTGGGAGGTAGAGAGCTTCAGTTCATTGAGGGAGTGATATAGAGACAGAAAGATTAACAGGGAGAAAGACAGAGTGCATAAGGTATAGAAAGACAGAGTGAGAGGATGAGAGGAGGGAAAGAGCAACCCGTCATGGAATTGATGTAAATGATACTTAAAAAAAAATCTAAGCAACAAGATACAATTTTACATGGAAAGTTGTTCTAAGAGAATGTGGTGATGTGAGGAATATAAAAAGAAAAATTAATAATAACTTTAAAATCCAAAAATTTGTGAAAATTACTGTTACTGACAAATTCTCTGAACATCAATTCAAAACAGCAAACTGCTGGCATCCAGGCCATATAAGATAATTAAGGAGATGTGGGATGGGGATTAAGATCTTGGGAAAAACAAGAACTGAATTTTTTTTTCCTGTTTCTGTGGCAGGTTTGGTTACAAATGAGTCTTGACAAACCTCGTAAAGATGCCCCAAATAGATCCAACGTCTCACCACACTGATTATTATATCACTGGCTACTCAGCAAAACATGCACACACACTCAAAAGAGCATTTCCACAAATGCAACTCATATTATTTGTAATTTTACAGCTTTGGCTAAATTTACTGCTAATTCTAGTATTATGACTACTAATAATCTTCTGTTTATAAGGTTTCCATTCATAAATTCCATATAAGCTTTGATGGAATACAGAGTTAGGGCTTTATACAGTAAAAGAACACTACTTTACACTTTACTTTCACTTTAAATGACAGGTTTCATATTCCAGGACATGCTTATTCACTTCCTAGATGAGCATAACATTAACACTTTCACATTTGTCAATTAAATATGAAGCTGGATCCAGGAGACTGTTAGCTTTGCTTAGCACACAGACTGGAAGCAGGGGGAAACAAGTAGCCTAACCAGTTGTTTGGAATTTACTGAATTTAGCCTAAAATTGCTCCAGCATGTAGACACAGATTATTGCTTTTATAATTTGGTTCTACCAATCTACCAAAATATAACATGTTGATCACAGAGAAATTTTGCTAAGCTAAACTCCCTGAGTGCTGGCTGTAGCTTCTTATTTAGCATATAGATATGAGAGTGGTATCAATCTTACAGTAAAAAAATGAATAGATGTTTAAAAAAAGAAAAACAAAAAAACACAGTACCCAGGAACTGGTTGATCGGCATTCTCACGGCTGAGGGACATTCAGAAATCATGAAATGGAGCTGACGACACTCCCTGGAACCACCTAGAAACCCCAGCACACACACACACACACACACACTCACACACACAAAATCACAAACACCCACACACACATGCATATACATACCCAGCAGTGGTGGGCTGACCCTTGGGGTGAAAGAGCTAAGCGTTTGACAGACTCCACCTCTTAACTTGTTAACTTGCTAATTAGACCTCACAGTCACTTCATGGGACTGGACAATAGACTGCTGGCTGAGCGATGAGCAGGCTGGGAAGCACACACACACACACACATTAACCCTAAAAGCTAACAACCCCCCATACACACTCTCCTGATGTGACCACCTGCCCCCTCTTGCTCTCCAAAGGACAGTGTGCGTATTTGCCTTTGTGTGTGTGTGTGCATGTGTGTGCATGTCTGTGGTGGGAGGGTTGGTGATTTGGGGTCTGGTTGTTGTGTGTGGGGTCTTGTTGCCACGGGAACAGGGGGAAGAGGCAGGACTGATATATAGGGTGAAGGATGTGTTCCCCCTCTCTTTACTCCTATATGTCTCTCTCTCTGTCTCCTTTATACACACAAAACCAAAGCCACCAGAAAAGAAATAGGGGTAGGGATGTTGTGTGTGTGTGTGTGTGTGTGTATGTGTGTGTGTGTGTATATGTGTCCAGGTTGATGTGTGTGTGTGTGTGTGTGTGTGTGTGTGTGTGTGTGGTGTTTGCCCAGTGGTCTTCAGATAGAGGCTAAACGGGGTTAAACATCTATCCATGTTAGAGTCCCGTTCTCTGAGTTCTGTCATTAGCCTGCAGCTTAGAGAGCTATTACTGACACAGCTGCTGCTGCTCTCTGGGTAAACACACTCACACACACACACACACACGCACCCCGTGGTATAGCAAGCTGCCCACAGGGATTGTGTGTACTGTCTGTTTGTGGAACAAGGGTGCCAAATATCACAAGGCTAAAACAGTGAATGTCCAACTGGCATCCACTCACTGTTTTTGTTCATGTGTGTATGGGTATGTGTATGTGTGTGTGTGTGTGGGTGTGTGTGTGTTTTGTAAGTGTGTGCGTCAGAGAGGGTGAGTGTGTGACTGAGTGTGATAAAGTGCTAATTTGCTTTCGTTTTGCATTGGCTTTAACGTAGAGCTGAAACTAGTAGTCGTTTTATCAATTGGTTGATCGACTATAAATTGATCGGCTTCAATTTTTTTCATCTTTTAATGATTATATCAACTTGGGCTTGCTCTAAGTGATATGATACATGCGTCATTACTGTCTATATTGTTTAGACTAAACAATGAATTGATGATCAAGAAAAAATATTTAATAAATAGTGAAAAAAACGTTAATTTACAACACGCAAAAATTCAATAAATAACAAAATACAAAATGTAAAGACAAGTAACTGTGAAAGAGTGGTAAAACTGGACACTGCTACAAAAGAGAAAATGCCAGCATCTGCCCCAGGTCCCAAGATACTTGGGGGCCCCAAAACTTCTGAATGTAAATAATTGTATTAATTGCATGTTTGCATGTAAAGTTATATGAGAGTTTGCAACACTAAGGTATAATATCAACAAGTCTTGATACAAATAATAAAGTTGCCATATAAAGTCTGCTGTGTGGAATGTACTTGATGGGAACCTGGAGGTGACAGGATACATCTACTATGAATAGATAGCAGGAGATGTGTGGTATCCCTATTGCTAGAATTGGTATAATTCCAGTTTACAACTACTGGTTGGTGTCTGGGTTTTGGGAAAATAATGAAGCTGCCATGTTTAGTCTTTTGTGTGCGTTGTACTCTGGGCCATCAATAGGGGTCCAAAAACAAACCTTTGCTCTGGGGTCCCCTTAACAGATTAATCCATCCATGGTCATAGAGGTGAAAACAAGAAAATAGTCATCGTTAAAATAGCATAGCAGCTCAGAACATCGTATCAACAGTGAAGCCATGCACCTTCACTCTCCTGCCTGGAGCAACCTGCAGACTTTTTCTGGAAATAACTGAATAACAAACACATGAGGAAAAAAAAAAGCAACAAGCTGCCCCGTGGATTCGGCCTCACATGAGGTGTTTGTAGCTCCCTTTAGCCTCGTGGCATCTGGGAGCGCCATGGGGAGTCTGTGTGTTAAATAAATGACTGGGGAGTTTAGCCCATGTGCTAACCATGTTAGAATAACATGAGCAGCACTGGCCCTACTCAAGCCTAACACAAGGCTCTTCCGCTGGGTCGCTTCCCCCGGGTGGAGCCTGGACTTCACCCGGGGAAGCCTTGTATATTTTTCCCTGGCTGCCTCTTTATTTTCCCTCGGCTCAAACCGGTCAGATCAAAGAATGCTTCAACCTTACGTCCTTCCATGCCTTCATCCAGACCTGCCCTGCCTGCTTTTTTTAGAACCACCAAGGTTGAGAGAAGAAGAATAGAGGGCGAGGAAGGTGTAAAGGGTTTGTCTACTCATCTGAAACAACCAGCCGTACCTCTGAGGGCTTTGAGTTTTATAACTGCAGGGCAGAGGAGGAAAAAGAGGCAAAAAGAGGGAGATGACAAGAGAATTGAGGGAGAGGAAAAAACAGGTCAGGTTTGCTGTCATTTCCAGAATCTCATCTGTGATACTATGGGAACCAAGACTGATAACCATCCAAAAGCTACATTCTTTGTGGAACTTCAGTGTTTGCAAAAGGGCTTGGCTGTACTTTATTTTACCAAGCATTTTAACTTTAACTTTAAAGTCTGATTTGCACAGAAAAATTACGTATAAGGAGGATAAAGGCGTCTTAACTGATGCAATGTAAGTTTGTATATGCACATGTGAGTGTACTTGCAAGGTCTGCATACATGTGGCCTCATTTGTCCTAACACCAAGATTTTGTTGCAGACAGTTGCCGTTTCTGGCTTGTAGGACCCTTCATCAAAACTTCAAACCCATGGTCTTGCCCGTTTGTTACACACTCTTTAGTGTGTGTGTGTGTGTGTGTGTGTGTGTGTGTGTGTGTATGGTGCTGCCAAGCTAACGAGGCACTAGGTATTGTTACAGGGACTCACTCCAACCGCACCATGAGCAAGCCATTACACCAATAAGCCTGCATCATTTCCAAAGAATCCAATTAAATTTCGGTTTTACAGTGCTGCACACCGAAAACACAGATTTTCTCCATTGAGAATGTACAAACACACGCACACACACACACACACACACACAAACACACCACAAACACACACAAAGTGCCTCACACACAGTGCTTTATCTTTCCCTTCGTTTCCCTCTCTTAGTGTGCATGTGTGCTTCAACAAGGGCAGAATAAAAACCGATCCAGCTGTCCATGTACCTGATATCTCTGTATTTGTGGTGAAAAACCTGATGCTTCTCTCTCTCTTTCTGCATCTGTTGGTCTGTGTCGATCATACTCTCTTTGTCTGTCTCTTCAGAAGTACTGGATATCTTTTTTTTCTTCTTCACCTTCCATCAGCTTGTCTCTGTCTCCCCTCTTCTACCCCTCCCTCCTTTCCTCTCCACCGATTCTGGCTGGCATCTGTTAAGCCGCTAAAGAGAAAGAGTGTATGCATGCTTGTGTGTGTGTGTGAGTGTGTGTGTATGTATGTGTTGGTCTTGCTGGGTTGGATTTGAACAAGCCCATGCCTGTTCTGCCCCGGTGGCCTATGAAATGAGAAAGGCAGCCACTGTGCTGCAGACCTCCACTGATAAATCTACCAGGGTTACCCCTCCATGTGTGCATCTGCATGGGTGTGTATGTGTATGTGTGTCAAATGCATGTGTTTGCATATGTGTAGGCGTGCATGCATGTAATGTGCGCGTGCGTATGTAGGAGAAGTGATCATCTGTGTTTGCGTCTTCAGCTCCGTGACGCCAGAATAGAGATTTGGAGAGATTTGATTTCACACACCCCAAAGCCAAATGTGTGTATGAGTGTCTGTGTGTATATGTGTGTGTGTGCACCATGTGGTGTAATCTGCCATCATCGCTTTAAATGTGTGACATTAAAACACCACCGAGTCGATTCTTCCTAAGACATTTGGGTTTTTTTCATCCTTACATTTGTGTTGCTTGTTTCATTTTTTATCCATGTGCTATATATTTGTCTTGGGAGAATTAGAGGTCATGTTACCAATACATGGAGCACTCAAAGAAAGGGTAGAGAGGTAGACTGAGATAGAGTCAGAGAGAGGTATAGGAAGAGCACTGAAAGCCCCTAGGTTAAATTGCCTATGACAGTTAGGTCGGATACTGAAGAGGCAAAGTCAATACAACAAATCATGTAGTAGCCACATTCATCTGGAGATCGTTTCAACTTGAGGGGTGAAGAAAGGCAGAAAGAAAGAAAGAAAGAAATAAATAAAGAAAGAAAGAAAGATTTGTGCATTCAAATTTTAAAAGTTTTAAAGGGTATGGTCGTAAGGCAAAGGGGTTAATACTCTTACAGTATATGAGGTATGTGGTACCTGGTACAAAGTTTAAAGGTGTAGCATTTTATGGCATTGCATTCCATAAGGTTTCATAGGATTAGTTAGTGTAGTACACCTGCTATACATCTGTAAAAGGAGCATGAGAAATGAGAAGACTTTAAAATGATCAGGAAAATGAGAAGTCTCAGTCTGCTGATGAAGATCATGTGATAGAATCAAAAGCTTAATTTGTCCGATTAGACCTATTCTCGGGAATGAGCAGACTATTACTGATGGTGCTAGATTGACATCTTCCTCGTTTTCCTGCTCATTTAGTTTTACCTGTTGGGGGATTTTTCATGTCCTGAGTTCAGTAAGTAATAAACTAGCAAAAACACCTGTGTGGTTGTTCAGGTAAAAAGTATAACATTTCCATGATTAACTTGAAAGAAACGGATAATTTCTCACAATTTCCCTCCCTTTATTTTTCAACTGCCTGAAGAAATATTTATAAATGCATTGATACCATCTTCAAATGATGCTGCAACATGGATGAAATTTCTTGATTTGGAGATGAAAAGGACAGAGAGAGAGAGAGAGAGAGAGAGAGAGAGAGAGAGAGAGAGAGAGAGAGAGAGGGAGAGAGAGAGAAAGAGAGAACTGTATCCAGTGGTAGTTGGTAGTCGTTATAGTCAGGTCACTGAATTATGTTGCATGCAAGCATTCCCTATCTTATCAGGGCATATTTACCTGCTGTTTACATAAAACAAGTCTTAAAGCAGGTCTTAAAGTGTGCAACTGTTAACTGTGTTTTAACGTCACTGGAGCAGCTCTACTGCTGCATGAGGAATGCTACAACCTCCCTGACTCTCACCAAGGGGCTCATTCAACAAAGCAAATATTGTCACACACACACAAATGCACAGACAAACACACCTATGTATGCACGTATCTAAACAGCCACACACTATAATAATTCATGCACAGCGGCATGGCCCTCATACCCTCTTGCATCTTTAGTGCAAGCACATGCACACACACACATACACACACACAAGGGTGATGGAGGTCGTTGAGGCGTTTTTTATGAGTAAGGGCCTGTTCCTTGTCTACCATATTTCACCTCTTTAGTGTGTGAGTATGTGTGTGTATGTGTGAGTGTGTGTTAGTGTGTAACAAAAAAAGAGGAAAAAAAAAAAAAAACAGACCGAGACATTATCTTCAAGCCATGACAGCGGTAATTGTGGAGCACATTAAAATGGGTGCAGGGTGACACCTCTAACCACCTTCTATTAAGAAACACACACTCTCACAGAGCATCCCTCCCTTCCCGATCTCCCTCACTCCACACACACATACACATACACATGGTCAAACAAGGAAATGAGCATCTTCAAGCCTGTCAGAGGTGAGTGCTTTGAGGAGGGCCAGTTGGGCTAATGTGTATATGCTGATGTCTTGATTATATGTGTCAAATATCTGTCTATATTCCTCAATAGACAGATCTGTCTGGTAAGAAAAAGGAGAAAGGGAACCTTTTATATGGATAAATTATTGAAGAAGAGAAAGAAAGAAGCAGTACTGCCAGTCCCAGCAGATCCAGATTATGGTCCCTTGGCTGCCTTCCCAAATGCTTAATATTTTTCATCATTGTTGTCTTGACCATATTGTGCATTATAGACCTTAGGGGCGAAAGTGTTTGAGTTGTACTCTTAAATCAATGCTAAAGAAGAATACGTAAGACCTACAGTACGGACATGTGTTTTTCTTAATCCAATTTTTTTCCAGTTAACTCTTAAGCCCTAAAGCTACTATAGACTTTGACTCTCACTCTGATTCTATTTGGCCATAATCCTACTAGTGCAAGCAAGGCTGGACTCTAATTTTGCCTTATTTTGTTGGGTTTGGGTTTTGTTTCTTTAAGATTTTCTCCCCTTAAATTGTACAAATGAAACAAGCAATATAGTAAAACATTACACTCCGATAATATTGACAGTGAAAAATCCCCCACATTACAAACACTAGAAACAAACACTGTAGTAAAAATGGGTTTTAATTAACTCCAGGATCATTGATGGTGCAGGGAGTCATGCTTGGAACAGGTTAAGAAAGAATGTGGTTAAGAGGGTCTGAGCTCAGAAAGAGAAGGATCGTATTAAGAAAAAAATCACTTTAAAAAGAAACAGGTTAAGAAGCATTGGGTTAAGAAAGATCAGGTCCAGAAAGATTCAGGTGAAGAAGGACCAGGTAATAGAAACACTGTTTTAGGACAGGTGAGGCTGAGATTTTTGGCCTGAATCAAAACTCTGATGTTCCGGTGGGAGGTAGAGAAAAGGGAGCTGAAGTGCTAACATCTTAACACAAGATTAACCATGTGATGGCTCATACTGGCTATTTTTGGTCTGTGGGTCATGTTTTGCGTTTGAAAAACTGAAAACATACACTGGTACAAGATGCCTATCTGTCCACGTTCTACCTCTCTTTCTAGTCCTTCTCATTTATACATAAGCATATAGATACTTATACTTATACTTATACTGCTACTTATACATAGACCCACATATGCACACAGCGGAGGTGCCACTGATACAGTAGTAATCTGTGCCAGGTAAAGGCTTCAGTTGTGAACAACGGCGCGGGCAGCATGGATGCTATAGAGCCTCCCTTTCCACTGTTGTTGTTAAATCACTTAACCCTTTTTGATTGCACACACAACCAAACACACACACAACCACACATGCACACACGCACACACACACAAACACAGACACACACATGCATGCACGCACACACACATGCACACACACACACACACACACACACACACGCATATATACAAACACCCAAAAATATACTATAGGAATGAATTCACACACTTAAGCACTGAGAGATTAAACATGGACAAGTGGGCACTCAGTAGAAGAATTCAATTGGCCTGTTTCTCTCTCTCCTTCTCTCTCTTCAGGTTTCTCTGCCTCTCGGGGTGTCACAGGACATGCCTGACCCTAATGTCTTCCAATCTTCTCCCCAACACACACTGTCGCCTTTCATTTAAAGGCCAGCTGACAGGGATGAGAAGCGTCTCCACTCCTACATCCCTCCCACTCTCCTCTTTCTCCTGTCCTTTCTCTATCTCCGTCCCTTCCTCACTACTCATTATTGCTCTTTCTGTCTGCTACTTAAACGATCTGCCTTTTCTCATCCATCAGTCAAATTATGTCTTTGGGTATGTTGGATCCCCTTATCGGCTTTTGTTTGCTGTCTTTCAATACTTTGCCCATCGTTTTTTTTTTTCCCGTTTGGAATATCCTCCTTTCCTCTTTCTGCCTTCCTTTTGTCATCCCTTCCTTTTTTCCTCATTCTTTGCCCTTTTCTATTGCTCTCTATTGCTGAAATCAAATCTAATGCTTCGCCCCCCACTGTGTCCTCCCCTCTCTAACAGCTTTCTATCTATTTGTCTCAGTGTCAGTGTTCAGCACCTCACACCGCCACTTTAGCCCCTCTCCTCATTGTGCTTTCCCAGCCTGCCATGCTGGGTTTTCAATTGGCCAACAAGAGTAAACACCGGTTGCCGAGCATCAATCACATCACACACAACAGAGGTAGTGAGAAAGAGTCTCCAATTTCACTGTTGCTTTTTTTTTCTCCACCAATTTTATGCAGAACATGGTAAGAACAATCTAAGATGAGACAATACCCCCGTATATGTCCGTGTCCGTGTGTGTGTATGTGTGTGTGTTTCGACAAACTGAAATGGCATATTTGCAGAAGGGCATAATAATAGGATGGAGAAACATTCATTCAACAATTGAGCATATTGTAATCTTAAACATGAAGCCAGCAATTACCACATCAGACCATAATGATTCAAAATATCTGTGAATCACTCATGGTGGAAAACAGTCAAATCAGTGGAAATAGCGGACGATCAGTAACATTTATAATTGTATAAAGTCATATATTCAGAGTATAACATGACAATTTTTTAAAAATACATCATCTTGATATTCATGTAGTTCATTCCTATACATTTAAGAAAAATCTGTTTTGCATTTTATTACGACCTAGGTCTTATGTCCGGTTACGACTTCATTGATGAGTGTGTGGATGCAGTAACATGACACTACCCTATCAACTTTTGACATACTTGCTTTGAAGCAAAAACAATGGCAAATGTTACTATTACCTCCCAGTCAACCCACTAAACATTCATTACAGTTTCACTCTTTACCTATTGTACAGAATATTTTTGTAAGCAATGAGAGATTATAAATTACTTTTCATTTCCAAATACAGGGTTTTTAAAATTTTGTTAAGCTGGGATTTTGTCTTCAACCTGTCATATTGTCTAACTATTTGTTTTCCTTGGTCTGTTGCACAGAACACCTGTGTTAAAGTAAAATGGAATCATACACATAACAGGAGTTATGGCCAGAAAATGATATGAGAAACTGGGATTTACATTTCACAACAGATTGTTTCAAATAAAAACAAGAAAAACTAAGCAGTTAGTAGCATCATGGGAGACCATGGCAAGAACAGTGCTACGTAACACACATGACCAGTGGCACACAAAGAGATGTGCAGGAAAAAATTGCATTAAAGCTTAACATAACTCAGTCAGCTTGAGGATGACAGAGAGAAAGTAATAGGAGAGTGAGAAAACCAAGTAGCTACAGTTGTCTGCAGCAATCAAAACACAGCACAGAGGTGTTCCTTTCACTCACACACAGAACGCACACACAGACTCGCACACACTGACACAGACACTGGACTGAAGTGCAGCTTAGAGGAGCCTTGTTAAAGCACCTAGCTGAGCAGCATAACATGATGATTTGCTGTTGGTGAGTTCGCTCTTATCTACGCCCACGCTTTCTCTGCCTTTCTCCCGCCACGCTCGATTTTCACACACATTTACACACATCACTGTGTATCTCTGAGTGTGTCTCGTGCGTTTGTGGTTTGTAGGTGTGTTTTACCCCCAAGCAGTAAATCAGTGTTGTGTTAATTGGTAGGAACAACAGTAACACTTTGGCAGTATATAATGTTTTATGTATGTTTCTTTATTATGATCTTTAATGTTCCTCACCGTATGTGTGTGTGTAGGTGTGTTTGCACATTTATGTGTAAGTGTGTGTCCTGGCTTGTGTGTGTATATGTACTGTATTATGATCCTAATGAGACACTGTAGATGAGAGGGGACTGGAAAGGCGCAGAGGAACAAGAGCATGATAAGCTTCTTAACGATGATCACTCAGTGTGTTTGAGTATGACAGTGTGTTCGTGTGTGAGATGCATATGAGCGTGTGTGTGCGCGTATCTCTCGAGCCTCTCCACTCACTGGCAGAACACAATCAACGCAGCTCTCATTTGCAATCAGTAATTAGAATGCTAATTAGCCCCTGGGAGCTAACGGGAACTAGTGTATTACAAGGGCTTGATTAGGACTGCTCTATTCCTAAGGGAGGGATTTACACCTGCATGCAATTGGCTCAAACACCTGTCAATCATGACCTCTCATCCAGTTGGGTTTGATTGTGACTGCAGTTGAATAAATTAAGCACTGGGATAAGAATTACTGAGTAGTATTTTGACTACAACCTCCCAATAATGATGAGAAACCTCAGTGATGTTTAGGTGAATTAAAGATATAGAATTATGATGCATCTCAGTTTCAAGTTTCAAGGAATACTGAAAAAATATCTTTTGAGTATGATTCACAAAATGTGGATTTGAAAAGTAGCTCTGAGATGTTTTTAGCTTGCTTCTATGTATGAAATTGCTTCTGTTTATTACATTATGTTCCAAACATTCAGTTTCTTTACAACATAGCTTAATGCACTTCTTCCATGTCACACTATTGCCCTCTTCATAGCTCAGAAGCTCCATCAAAAGTAGTGATTTTGGGGAATATATTGATAAAGCTACAATTGTTTGAAACACACTGAACATAATAATCAATGGTTAAGCAGTGAAATGTCCTGTTACAAGTTTCTATTGCTGAAACATACAGAAAACCACAAGTCAAAGCCTTTAACTGTTCATTTACCATTTGTAGCTAACAGCTATTCATTAACTAGTACACAGGCATGGGCAAATCCTGTGTAGGGACTATGAGCAAGACAAAAGCTTTATTGTCCTTACTCGCACCACTTTCAATAGGGGTAACTGATCAGAGATCAGGTAACTAATCAAAAGTTTGGTGCACCTCCTGTCATATCATATTTGTCAGAAAAGGAAAAAAAATTCTTGTTGCTTTACTGAGACAGGAGAACGACAGCTAAGTTCAGCCGTCGATAACAACCTCAATGTTGTTGTCACAGGGACAGATCTTGTTTAGGCTATTTCCATAGGGCGTTCTCTAAGTAAAGATTATGTATGCATGCTGGAGAGGTAGATCTATTTATCCAAAGGAGCGTCATGGCTAGAATGCATTCTCAGAATTTGAGCAAAAAGAAAAAGGGTCCCAAATGGCTTCTTTGGACTGACATGTTTTACCGTGTCTACATAGTGTGTACAATTCTTTTACATCAATAGTTATCAGCTTCTGTTTGCTATTGAAGAACTCCGCTCCTTTTGAAGTGCTAGAAAATGCATTTGAAAAAATTATATCTGTCAAGGTAACTTTCTTTTGTTTGTTGTAGTTCACTGCAGGGACTTTTTAAGTATGAGGTCTCGGAGACTTCCACCATTCTCGTTTACCTTTGTCCCTCATCCTTACCATCCAATCTCTGCCCCTCCATCCTCTAACTGGAGAATCAATCTCAGTGTTGTCTGTGCTACTTAGAACTTATAGCAATGTGACAAACAACTGACTGCTCAGGTTTATTCTCCTGTTCCACTTAACACAAGGCCGAGTTGATAACAGCCACCAGGTCATTATACTGGCTCTAGCTACTCCCATTCTAACAGTCTAAACTAAGTAGAGACAGAGGGAGAGAAATGGCAAATAACTAGACCAAAGCTTCTGTAACTTCATCATCCTGGGACTCAAAGTAAGTAAATTTATAGTCACCCTGGGACTCAAACTCATGAGAACCTGATAGTACTGTAAAGGAAAAGAACTTAAAGGTAAGGTAAAGCATACAATAGCACATAGGAAAACTACTGCAAGGTACTTAAATTTCATTTATGACCAGGCAAATACAGGCTACATTTTCTCATGTTTTCTCCTGCAATAAACCCATTTTAAAAGTTGAACCACACTAAACTTCTGCCTCAATGCCAAATCAGTCCAGCACATGCAAGTGAACATTCTGAATTAATTAATTTGAAATTCAAGGAAGGCTTGGACTTGAAAGGGACTACATGGGTTTTACTTTGTACCTGTAGCAACACATTCAAACAAAGTCAGCTCTGTGAGTGTTATTAAAGAAGTAGTGAATCTTTTGGGGAAATATACTTATTCCATTGTGTCAAAAGTAAGATGAGAGGTTCAACACCACACTCATGTCTGTATGGAGTCAGTGGGTGGTTATTTTAACTTAGTGTAATGTGCAGACATGAGAGTGGTATTGATTTTCTGATTTAACGCAAGTATTTTCTGAAATGTCAGGCCAATCCTTTAATGCATTGCAATTTTCAGTCTGAATTCCCACTAAAACACATGAGACCAACATGTATTTGAACAAGATTTTGCAGGATAACACAGATTTGATGATACTCGCTCATGCAGTGAATTTTGCTGTACTTTTGAGTCTTTCAGCATCATGTTTTGTCACAAGCTATAAATACATATATTCTCATACTCAAATGAGATTCAGGCGGCATCTTGCTGGCAAAGAAATACAAATTTATCTCACTAACATGAAGTGATGAATTAAAGACTCATATCAGCGAACAACAAAACTCAACTGTTCTGTCTATCTCAAGTGCTTTCTTATATCCAGGTTTTGTCATTCTGCTATCAAACCATGTTGATATCCTGCAGTCTTTGTGTACTATTGGCTCCAGTGACTGTCATCATGCGCTCACACAAACACACGCACACACACATGCAAACACACACACACGTGCGCGCACACACACACACACACACACACACACACACACACACACACACACACACATTGACAGTGTGAAGCGTGACTATCATATCAGGTCTAATTTTCTCCTCCATTCAGCCAGCAACCTTAGACACTGGTACAATACACACATGCACTCGTGCACATAAACATACACACACACACACACACACTTGTGCAGCATACATAGTCATATTTGCACACATACTTTGCTCACATGCATGAAAACACATATACACACACACACTCTTACCCCCACACACATCACAAAGGCGTCACTCCCTTTCTCTTGCTGTAAGACAGATGTAAGTGGGGTGTCACTGTGGGGTGAACAGACAGAGTGCCGGGTGATGAAGAGCATTGTGACAATTGTATGTATGTGTGTGCGTGCGTGTGTTCTTGTATGTGTGCTTGAGGTTGGTACTTTTTACTTTGTTTCGCCTCCAGGCTGTACTAACTGCACCATGAACCCACATTTGTGCACCATACATTAAATGTGGCTAATAACACACACACACACACACACACATACTTAATACATATAAGCACCTGCACTACCCCAGCACACCCTCACACACACACACACACACACACACTTATCTAGATACATTGCCAGCCTATTCATTATTTGCATCGGGACTCTTCAATATTTCAGCAGACTTCTAATCCCATTACTGTGATTCTCAAAAGTGTATGTGTGTGTGTGCGTGTGTGTGTGTGTGTGTGCATATTAGCAAACTACACTGTATTGGCGAGTGCGGGAGAGGGCTGCTGGAGATAGTGAGAAAGGAAATCAATCTTGGCAGAGGTAAAGAGAAAATGAGAGGATAAAGACAGAGGTGATAAAAGGCTGGAGGCAAAGTAAAGGGGGAAATGGATGGAGAGAAAAAAAGAGAGGGAAAGAAAGAAAACACAAAGAGAGAGATAGATAAGGACTTTACAATGGGCATCTTTTGAGGATAAGAGTGGGTGGGAACCTCTGTTGAATGGTACAAACTGCCTACTAGTGTGCATGTGTGTGTGTGTGTGTGTGTGTCTTGCATGGCCACAGCTGGGGAATAGCTGTGAAGTCATCCTAGCAACCAAGCAACAATCCACCTAGGTTTGTATATGCTGGAAACCATTGGGAATAAATGGTTTTATTCTTGTGGGCAAGTTCAAAATATCTCTTGAATTTATATTATCATATATTCAAGTGATCATTATATTAGAACTACTGCATATTTAAGATACATTTGAGGTAGTGTTAATTTTAATACATTTCTTTTTCTTAATCAGTTTTGAAGAACTTTGGTTTATGTGTGAGTTTGTAGACCAGCTGGAGTAATGTGAGGACATGAAGAAGCCCACCTACTTCCTCTGTAACCTCCCAGCCCAACAACACACACACACACACACACACACACACACACACACACACACACACACACACACACACACACACACACACACACACACACACACACACACACACACACACACACACAGATACATTTCCCTCTCCTTCCCTCATTAAGTCTCACTCTTGCAAATTTGAGTGCTTGTCTGTTTAAATAATTACTGTGTAGAAGCAGCTAAATACCTGTCTGTCCTGGAGGAAGACAATGCACATAAAAAATATAGAGGGAGTGGACTAAAAAAAGAAGGAAGAAATAAAGAAAGAAAGTAAGAAAGAAAGAAAGTAAGAAAGAAAGAAAGAAAAAGTGTCACCTTTGACAGCACTTCAACAGTGACTGTGCGTCTCTGTTTGTGTGTATGACAAGCCACCTCTGTCTACCATTTCCAACCTGCTGTTACATATTTAATATCCTGCCAACCCTGCATATAGACCCCTCATTATCTAAAGGGACACACACACACACCACACACTCATGCACACACACACACACAAATAGACACACACTATGTTTCACGTTTAGGGTCGTAAGAGGAAATGTCACCTTGGTCCCACCAGACAACAAGCGATCAGTAAAAATCTCTGTCATGACTACCGCTACTCTGAGGAATTACAACTGCTGTGTGACTGTGTGTTTGTGGGAGAGAGAGAGAGGGAGAGAGTGAAAGAGAGAGAGAATGAGTGCTAGATAATTGAGAAAAACAAAAACAGTCAATCTGGAAAGTTAAAAGAAGAAGAAAAAGGAAAATCATGTGGGCAAACACAGTGTGTGTGAGAGAGAGATTAGCATTAACATTAATATACTAGGACACTAAGACTTCTTATGTTTTGTTGCCTCTGATGTTTGTGACCAACTAATTGGAGCTACTGAGGCGCTCATGTTAAGTCACTCTGGATAACAACATGAGCTCAACCTGTGAAAGAGATCTCTGTGTGTGTGTGTACAAATGAGTCCGTGCAAGTCTGTGTGTCTCTTTAGAGCTATTATCATTAGGGGTGAGTGTGAGGCTAGCTGATTTCCCATTCAGTAGCAGCTGACGGATACTCTGTAAGCCTGCTCTGCTGAATAGCCTGGGACTGCTTTAACAGCCAGCCACACAAGTCGAAGCCATTTCTCATAGTGACTTCATAAAAGTCTCCCTGCCCCCTACCCTCACCCCCTCTTTACCCCTAAACCCACCGTCCCCCTCTCTGCCAACCCCATCCTTTCCTTCGCTTCACTTCCCAGTTGTCCTGCTGCTGTGAACTCACCATCTAGTGTTGTGTTTGAATGTGACTGTGTATAAGAGGGAGATTTGACTTACCTGAGTTCATGAGATGAGAGATGGATGGCGCAGATTCCCAGAAAGAGAGAGAGAGAGAGAGAGAAGACAAGAAAAAATTAGTTAAATTAAGATCTGTAATTGACACTGATATTTCTCTGGGTCCCTGTGGATTTATCATATTAAGCATGTAGAAGATTTAGTAAAAGTATTTACCCTGACTTGTTTTATTATTAAAGGAAAATATCAGGTTTTTACAACTTGGATCAGAGGTTTAACTATAGTTTCTATCTGTTTTAATAAACTTTTACTCACCATTAAAAAGCTGAGATTTGAAACCAGCATCACTACAGTAAAATCAGTTGGGCTGTATACAACCAACAGTTTGGACATTTTCTCACCTAAATATTTTCAATAACCGGAGATTCGTTCAAAACCTGTAGGATCATCTGAAAGCTCATGTTTCTGACCCCACCTGATACCTTCTTACCACTGTCATGTTCCCTCATCTTAGCAGTTAACTTGGTGAGTACAATGTTATTATTACCAATAGGAATACTACTTCAAATACAAACATAAGACCCAAAAGGTTATAATCTGGGACTTAGTATTATAGCCTTTATATAAATAAAGACTGAGGAACGAGTGGATCTCATATCAATGTACTTGCATCTGTACTTAGACCCTGTGTTCTTGAAGTTTGTGGAATATCTTCTTTTTTTTTTATTTTTTATCATTGTTTTATGATTGTTTATATTTTGAAGCATTTTTTTTTTATTATTATTAACCTTTTTTGCACGAAAATTTGGTCACTTTCTTATCTGTTGCATTTGTGTGATTTGTTCTATGTATTTTTTTTTCATTAATTACTGTGCAATTTAAAAAATGAATGAATAAACAATATGTTTCTTCTGTTAAGTCCAGTGAGGTATTTTAAACACTGCGGGAGTTTGAATGAACAGCTTTACTTTCTATTAACCAGTAAGCTTGCTCCTTTCTGTGGCTAATTGACTGTCTAATGTGGGAAGAGGGATCAGTCCACCTAGAGTGAACAGCCTTTTGTTATGACAGAAACACATCACTCTCCATGATGATGTGAGTCAAGTGAAAGGTTTTTGTATGTGATTGTGAGTGAGTTCTCCTTTTTTAAAAAAGGCGCTAGAGACTGACATCACTTGAGAAACATATTATTTAAGAGAAAGTACAAATGCTGCTTCTGTCACATATATTGCCCTTGGAAACTAAAATAAAAAGGGCTTAAAGTTGAATACCGTCATTTCTAATTTATAAACATTTCTCCATATATTCAGTTACAAGTTATAAAACATTTTGGGGAAAAAAATAGGCAGCAACATTTCTTCTCAGTATAAAACAAGACAAATGCATGGCAGGGAGGACACACTACATAAATGATATAACTATGTAGTGAGTGAGCCGACTTATAACAGCACTGTGTGAAAAACAGTACAACACATGTGCTGGTTAAAAAGTGGAGCCCACCACTGGCTAACTGCTCCTTGTAGACCAATAAAAAACAAATGCTCGATGGAGCAATATAAAGTAAGAAAAAAGGGAAAAACCACCCAACCACCCATCAGGAATATGATGGAGTAAGGCATTACACAGAAGGGAGAGCAGGAAGAAAACAGGGATGCTCATTAGCACATAATGGGAGGTGTGAGTGCACTATCATGTGTAATGTGTGGTGATGGAAACAGCCCAGTATGCCCACTATGCTGCTTCTGTTCCATGTGGAGGGTGAAGCCTTGTTGTGGTTTGAGTAGCGGAGGCCACCTCCAGCTAACTGCTCCTGGTAGACCTATAAATTTACCTTCATAAACAGGAGAGACTGGGAGAGGAACGGGAGGAACAGGCAGAGGAGGGAGGTAGAGGAGTGTAAAGACAGGAGGGGGGAGAGAGGGAGTGAGGGAGAGAGGGGTGAAAAGATGTGAGGACAAAGGAAAGGAGGGGAGGAAGGAGGCATGTGGGAATGTAGGACAGATGGAAAGGAGAAGGAAGAAAACAAGGGAGGAGGGTGTATAGACGGCAGTAAAAAAGGGGAAAATTAAAATAGGGTATGTAGGTACGAATTAAAGAAATATGCCCTCTCCTCTTTTCTTTTACTCTCCTATCCTTATTTACTCTCCTCACCTCTTCTCTTTTCTTGTCTCCTCTCTTCTTCTGTCTTCTTATGATCTCTTGCCATTTCCTCTCCTCTCCTCTTTTTTCTGTCCCTTACTCTCTCTCCTTTCTCTCAAATCCACTTTGCCTCTCCCCTCCATCCTCTCCTTCCCTCCTCCCCTCCTTTCTTTCCTGTCCTTATTTCCTTTCATATCCTCCCATCCCTTGTTTTGTCTTCTCTCTTCTTTTTTTCACATTGTTTACTCTCCTCGGGCCTTTCTTTCCTTCTTTTTTCCCTCTCCTCCTCTCCTCTCTCATTTCCTCTCCTGTGGTCTCCTCTCCTCCTCTGTTATCTCCTTTCCTTTCCTTTGCCTTACTTCATTTCCTTTCCTTTCCTTTCTCCTCTGTCCTTATATCATTTTCTCTCCATAATAAGCAATACTTGCATATCAGGTTATTCATTAATAAGGTAATAACCAGTCAGGCAGCTATGACTGGTTTATCAGATCAATGACATTACTGGTTTATTAGACCAATATTTCTAACCATTTATGGCATAATTTCCTTTTGATTTAACAGTTTATTGTTACTGTAGTCAGTAGCTGCAGTTATAATTAGTTTTAATGTTTTTTTTTCCAGTGTTCTTCTTTTCTATTTTATAAAATCCTAGGACAAATCCTTGAAGAGGTGAAAATGTTCGTGACTAGGCTGGTTTGATCATTAGCAGCGGCTCTACGACTCATTGGAGTGACAGGCCTCTGAGGGGTTGCCAGTGGCAACCCTGCTCAACCCTACTAAAGAGGTTTCTTCTTCTCAGCCAATCACTTCCCCAGATGGCGCCGGGTCATCCAGGAAGTAGGAAGTAGGGGTCGACCAATGAAGAAGCAGACCCGGCCTTTCCCACTGACCCATGACACCTTCCTCCCACAAAAACAGACCTAACCTGTCCATATGTGTGTGTGTGTGTGTGTGTGTGTACGGGAAAGGAATAAGATCAGACTGATGACCAGCCGCCCAACCCTCTGCAGGACAAACAGAAACCTTGACCGTCATTGTTCAGTGTTAGGACAAACACACACACACTAAAGGACTATCTGAATGTTTGAGTGGCCAAATGTGCATTTACAGCTCCAACTTTATGACCAGGACAAACAACACATAGACAGATAAACAGACATGAGTAACATAGCATTTAACAGTGTGTGTCTTTTCAAAATAAACCAGGAGTAAAGAAACTATAAGCCTAAATGAAATAGAATGGGAGGAAACTGACTCAGACAGCGTGCCATAAAATATCGCATTACCCTCCACAAACTGCGCCAAACTGAGGCGTAAATTTCTCCAAATTGTTTTCCCTTGCCTCTCTGCCTCTCTCTCGCTCCTCTCCATCCATCATAAGATGAACCCCTGAGTTCTCAGAGAGCAAAGATGACTCACAATGATGACAAAAAATAAGATTTATATCATGCCAGGAAATTGTATTTTTCCTTTTCTAAATTTTTACTAAAATCTAACCTCTATTGCTCTGTTTGACTGTCCAAAAGGTGTGTGTGCACATATCTGTGTGTGTGTGAGTGTGTTTGTGTGATTGTGTGTGTGTGTGCGTGTGTGTGTCTGTGAGTGTGTCTGAAGTTTTCTGTGAGCGCTGTGCTTGTCTTTTGAAAGCAGTTGGAAACTTCACAGAGAAGTGAGCCTCCAGCTAAGGCAGTCATCCACTATTAGTTTTACTGTTAAGACCATCAGACTCGTCCCCTCTCTTTTTCTCTGTTGCTCACACACACACACAAAGAAACACACATGCACACAGTGGGGGGGTGACAGCACTGTTTCTAAACTTAAGGCCTTAACTTTCTGGAGTTTGTCACTAATAGTATCAAGTACCACAGCTTATATTACCCCCACTGACTTTCAATGGCACTAATTCTCCTTCTACTAATGCTCTTTTGTGAGGCTTTTCAAGGCTAACTTCAAAGTTAGATAGGGCAGTAAAAATAATCTAGTAGAAATGATTGTAAAATAATCTGATAAAGAAGTATTTTTGTTTACTTTACAAATGCTAGACTTTATGAATCAGAGGGAGTTTTTCACCAGTATCATCCCCAAAATCTAGGAAAAGTGATTTGGCTGCCAATTTCCTTCCCTTACTGCCATTTTCAAGAATTTAGCATGATGATAAAACAATTACTATGCATGCAAAAAAAATATCAGAGGTCAATTACACTAAATCATGATGAAATTTGAGACAAGACATACACTCAAATTGATCCATAACTTGCTTTTGAACCCACATATCCATCTGTTCTTATAATGACTTGTCAACCCCAGGGAATCTTTGCTGCATCTATCTACTACTCTCCTTGACTTTTTTTTGCATCTTCCCTAGTTCCTTCTTTAGCCTTCTTCCCTCCATCTCTCCCCTGGATCCAGAATGCTTTGAGCCTCCTCCCTGCTGCCTTTGAACCTAGATCAGAGGGAGCATTTTGGCTCTCTCTCTCACTCTCTCTCTCTCTCTCTCTAATACACAGACGCACACACACACACACACACACACACACACATAAACACACACTGTGCTGCTGCTCATTCAGGTGCAAGAGATTGTCTGCTGTTTTGATTGAGAGTCTTTCTCTCTGTCCCTCTGTATCTCTTTATCTATGTCTGTCATTCTTTCACTCTTGAGACACACACACACACACAACAACACACACACACACACACACACACACACACAAACCCAAACCTGGACAGATTGAATAATCAGATATTTTCTAGTTCTGCTGACTCCTTTTTAATACTATGATAATAGGGTGAAAAAGGAAATAAATGCAGCACAAAAAGAGAAAAAAAACTAAATTTCAGCCACTTTGTTGGACAAGTGAGATGCATTTTAGTTAGAGACCACAACAGTGCATTCTGTAATAAGATGAATTAAGGCACACTGTCAGCACAGAGTTTATTTAAATACAGTGTTTAGGACACAGACAGAGAAAGTTCAAAGTCCCATGACCTAGTCTTGTATTTTTTAAATAATAACAGTGCTGACAGTGTGAGGAAGTTCAACATTTTTCTTTTCTGTTATCTTATTTTCCTATGCACCTGTCTACCCGGTGTAAATTAGACAAAACTTCAATTATTCTATAATAAAATTCAATAAACAAATAAAAAGGAAGGCAGACTAATCACTGCAGCAAAGTGATAAAAAAAATTAACATGCTTAGTATGTGCCCAAAGGCATGCACTAAACATCTGGTCAAAATACACAATATACAGAATGTTCACCATAAATCTTTGGTTTGGACAAAACATGAAAATAAACTTTTATTTCTGACCACTTCATGGATTTACAATTACACAGTTATTGAGTCACTCACTAATGTGAGCAACTTTTTCAAGATAGGCTGGATGCACATTTGGTGGATGAATACATGGATGGATGATTTTCTATTTTGTAACACCAAAAAGAAAACAGGTAGGAGGGAAGCAAGGTTAACTGCTACCTTTTACACTTGCCAGGAGGCAAGTCAGCTGTTTATAAGTAAAATGTACCATATCTCTCTCTCTCACACATACACACACACACATACATACACATACATACACATACACACCATGTTTTATCATATATGTAGGGACCCCTCATGACATAATGCATTCCCAAGCCCCTTACTCTACCCTCAACCATCACAGCTAAATGTCCTACCCTAACCTCAACCTAAACCTGATTTCCCTTTCCAGTATTTCATCCCACAAGAAGCTGCTGTACATGGCAAGAACAGTGGGCTCAAAATCAAAACCACAAACGCGCACACACACAAAGAAAAAGAGAGCAGTTGCAAACAAGCGGTTCATCAACCTAGCTGCAATTTTGTGTAAATTTCTCCTTAAAGAAAAACACATACACACAGTCAGCAGTCAGGGTTGTGTATATTGTGCAGCTATCATATAGTTGCTGTCAAAGCCACCGCCAATTATGACCATTAGGGGTCCCATCATGTCACTAGCTGTCCCTGCTCCAACCCCCCGTGCCTCCCTCCACCTATCTCTCAGAGACCAGACCCTATAATCTAACCTCACTTTGCTCCCATTATACACACACACACACACACGCACACAAACACACAAGTTCAAACAGATTGTTACATTGCTGTTTTTATCTTTTCCCTCTTTCTACCCATGTATTTTTTTAGGCAGAGGCAAATAGAAGTTTGAGGTATGGAAAGAAAGAAAGAAAGTTTCTCCCTGTCTGAATAATGTTCCAGAGAAACAGTAAGATAGTGATGGAGTAATCATTATTTTCACATAAAAATATTATCGACGTTGACTGATCTAAACTTCTTGCTGAGCTTACCTTTTATTCCTCTGCCTTTAATTATTTTTTTCCTGTTTCATTTCCAGTGACAGCAGTGACTGTGTCATTTTGTGCATTGGGTTGAAAAGGAAATGGCTATTATAGTACGGAGAGCAGAAGGAGAAGAGAAGTTTCACACACTCTGGAAGAACTGGTGCTATACATTGGAACCTGTCATTGAAAGAGATATTCCCATTTCCTGTGGGTCAGGGTGTGTGTTTAGACAGAGGCAGACTGTGTGTTTGTGCACAGGAAGCCATTAGCCACAGTAGCCAGGAGCTAGACAGTTGTTAAGCCACCTGTTTTAGTTAACAGGTACCTTTTAGTTTATGAGTCCAAGTAGTCTGTTTCCTATGGAGAGAGACAGGGTGTGTTAGTAGCTTCTGTTCTAAGGAGTTACTCTAGTGGGTGTGCATGAGTGACTTTGTGTGTCAGCTTGTTTTCTACAGTTGCTTAGTGACCACAAGGGTAAATACGCAATGTATCAGCTGCCAAAGCAGAAAGAAAGTCTCTAAAAAGTTTAAGAACAAGTAACAGCAATACTCAGAACTAAAAAGCATCTAGAAACATAGGAAATATGATTTAACCCCATAACCCTGAACTCAGAGAAGATCCATATGCTGGCACAGCACCCCATGGTGTGATGTCACCCTCAAACACTGACACACACCACTTTCTTTGTCTGATTTGCTGCAGCTGTAACCGAGTACACCGACGTAACTGGAGCTGGCAGAGGCACCGACATGTTGCTGCTGCAGCAGTGCCAGGAGCCAACACTTCCCAGCTCTCTCAAGTGTTTCAACAGTCGAATCATGTGACCCAAACTGGGGTTCACCGCAAGATTTAATTGGGTGGCCAAAGCTATTTTTGGGGTGTTGAAGTGTCCAGAACAAAAATCACATTTGACATTTATGAGCAAAGGTCTTTTTTTAGTTATGTTACAGAATTTTTTCTATATAAAACACTCACTTGCCTTTTTGTTGTCCCCCTCAACCCCACCCCCAAGAAGAAAAAATATCTCGCTGTGAAATGCAGCCATCATGTAGTTTTTGTGGAGACAAGATTTACTTCAAAAAAAAAAAAGAGCAGGAGAGGGAAGAAAAAGTGTCATATTTAAGTGTAACAGCAAGTGGTAATAGCACCAAAACACACACACTTACACACACATACAGGTGCAGCACCCTGTTGTGTCCTAGTGTGTGTCATTAGGCCTATCAGGGCCACTCTAGAAGGATTAGAGGACTGTTAGAAGAACAAGGCTTCACACACACAGACACACACAAACACAGTGACAGCTCACCACTGGGCTGTCCACACGCTACTGGACACCAAATCCCTGCTCATATGTGTGCATGTGTATGTGGGATGAGCACGTGCCAGTATCTGTTGTATCATGCTGTGAGCACTGAGCAAAGATATCAGTGTACTGCTGAGCCCCTTACAGAGCTAATCCATCACACACACACACACACACACACACACACACACACACACACACACACACACACACAAATGTGGTACAGAAGCAAATATCATGGCACAAGTTTTTGCACACTAGACATATTACATGTAAAATTAGTTCTTTTTCTTAATTTTTAAAATTTTATTTTATGTATTTATTTATGTTGTTGAGAAAGCCAACCTCTTCTATGTTTGCACTGCTTTAGACGCTCTTTGAAACGTTATGCACTGCTTTCTATAAAAAGGAAAACAGAACAACCAAAATGGATCAGGCGCTTTGTGAAATTGCAGTCCCCTTGTGTTAACAAATTACCAGTGCAAAGAGAGAAATAAGAATGCGGAGAGAAATGTAAATTACAAAGAGAGAAGGAAAAGAAGCAGAAACATAAAGAGAAGAGAAGAGGGAACAAAAGGAGCTTTCTTAACTTTCTATTGATGCTGCCTCTTTGAATAAAAACTATCACAGATGGTTCTTTAAATATAGAGGACTGGACTCAGCCTCCCAACATATGCACTGACAGTGTGTCTGTCTTTATTCACCCCTTCTATTCTACTCCACCTCTGCCTTGTGGTGCTTCCCCACTACTTTGGTAAGGGAGGTGAAGATGCAGAGGAGGAAGAGAGAGATGGAGGGACAGAGAGCAAGGAAGAATGAGGGAGGTTGGAGGTGGTGGAGGAGGGTGTAAATGCAGCAGCAGTGAGTTGGTCGGTCAATGGTTTAGAGAAGAGGCCAACACAAAAGGAGTTGATGTGTGTGGCTCTTTTCAAGGCCGGTGTTTTGTGTGTGTGTGTGTGTGTGTGTGTGTGTGTGTGTGTGTGTGTGTGTGTGTGTGTGTGTGTGTGTGTGTGTGTGTGTGTTTATTGGTAATGTGTATGTGTGTGTTAGTGTGGGCACTACCCCTTTTTCAGGGGTAGTTTGGGGTCGGGGGGGGGCAGTTTGACAATGGGGTGGAGGGTTGGGTGCATTAAGCTCCCTTATAGCAAGCTGAGCGCAGTCACCGAGCCAAGGGGCTGGTCATTTCGCTGTTTTCACTGAGGGGGAAAAAAGGAGGGGAAGGAGGAGGAAGAGGTGGGGGTCTCTCTGTGGTGACAATTTCCACCTCTTCTTTTCTCCAACCATTCTTCTGCTTCTCCAGGGGCTTTTCTTCAGGGTTAATACAGCCTGCAGCAGAGGGTGGGATGGGGTGGCTCGGTGGAGGGGAGCATTTTAAGGCCAAACTAAGCCGCTCCAGCCCCAAAGGCTTTTATTACTATCAAGAACTGTTGGAGCACTTCAGCTTCGACTGAGAGAGACAAGAAGAGCAGGAGGGCTTGATATATTTTGTTCTTTTCTTTTTCTTAGCCATTGATATGTAAGATGGAAGATACGGGGGATACAATATACAGTAGTAAAGTAAACCAGACCTAAGAGAATCTTGGAAAACGCTAACACTAACAAACTGTCCTCTACTGCCACGCAGCAACTACATAATAACCAAGATAATTTGATAAAGACACATACCCTTTCATCTAGGAGCCATGGCTCCATTGGATCATTAAAGGATTTATTTAGGCTACACCCGCAAAACTTAATGAAAATTAACTTAATACATTTTCAAGTTGTTCTACCTCAAAAAGGTAAGAAGCCTGTGATTCTGTTCACGACTTTGGACTAAACTGCCCGGAAACTAACAAAATGTTGTAGAGGTCATCAAACAAGTTAAATATATAACTGAATATATTAATAAAATTGTTAGATATATGATTGAAATGTTGTGTAAATTGAATATAGAGCTTTACAGTTTTCCTTTAAAAACTAAACAGTTCATAAAAAAACGCAAAAAGCCTTTTTTCGGGAGCAGTACGTACCTCTAGCAGCACTGTAACTCCTGTAAACTTGTAAACTCCTGCAAAAGAAGACATTCCTGAGAAGATTTAAGATTTGTCCAATTTTAACTAGCAGGATACTTAAGATGTATTAGTGGTGCTGTCATTAAATTCACTTTTGAAAAAAAAAAATGTAAAATGTTTCATGTAGATAATATATAATTTCCTCAAATAGTTCGGGCAACTTATGCAGCCAATGCTATGGAATGTGCCGTGTGCCTGTGGAGCACTTGTGGAAGAGAAGAGAGTAACAAAAGAAAGAGGGGCACAGCGATGGAGAGAGAAAGACAGAAAGGGAGAGAGGAAAGGATGAAAGCTGTCTCCACTTTAAAGTGGATTAGAGGCGCACAGCACTGAAACAATGGGAGGTGAAAAATCAAATTAGGCCTCCCGAAACATCAAACGAGGGAGGCCAGGAATAGCTAAGCTTCCTCTGTCACTAATCTGTTGACTCAATGTGAACGATACACACCGTCATTCAACGCTGACAACTAGCGGTTCGGCTTCTCTTCACCTCCGTGTGCTGTGTTTGACTTCTTTTCTCATCTGCCTCCTTTTTTATGGTTTTTACTTCTGTCTGCTTTTGACTCTTTGGCTTCAAAGGCCTCAGTGCTAAGATATGGCTGAAGTCAAGCTAGCAAATGTTTACCGCTGAAGCTGATATTATGTTGTTACTGTAAAAAATTGCCCTGACTGGACTGTCCTGTCTGTCTTTTTGTCTGCCCTGCTCCGCTCTGATCTGTTCTTTGCTATTCTGTCCTGCTTTTTCCACATCCTCATCATTTCATTCCCCTACGTACACCTCAGCTCAGTTTTGTTCCTCGCTTCCCTGCTGTCACTTGCTCTTTTCAGCTTCCCTCATCATACATAGTCCATATTTATATTCTCTTCCCATGCTTCTTGTTTCCTCTCATCTCCTTGTGTCAGTTTGGTCTTTTTCCCCATGTGGTCTGACTTCAGAGGCATGAAACTTACACACAAATGTCCATATAGGGTCCATACAGAAAACACGTATCTGAAGTCTGTTGGCTATAGCGTGTCTAGGTTGAAGGGGGGTAGAAGAGGCAAAGGTGGTTACAGAGTGAGCAACATAAAAAATTGAAAAAGATCCAAGAATAATGATGTCTTGACTTCGGAAACAAATAACATATACAGCACGGCTTTGGCTTTCTTAACAGCCTGAGCCTCTTCTTAAAGTATATGCTTATAGTTTGCTCTCTCCATATCATTATACCCTTTTTTCTCTCATTCTTCCCAAACTTTCTTGTCAATGTTTCAATTTATAATTAGATTTTTCTTGCAAAAACTACCCTAATAAGTATAAGTAAAACTACCCCATTTGTTATTATTTGCCGTGTATTCAGTATCATGACCCTTGACCGCACGCTCACTGTCTACATCTGGATGTCTATGGCACTAGAGTTTCCTTGCAAAATGACTCTCTCCCCCTACTCCTCCCACAGTTCCCAGTAAAGAAGAAGAATACCCCAGCAGCGATGCATGTTCCATTGTTCACGCTCTGCCTCCAATTTGCTCTCCACATTCTGCGGCCTCGGCCGAGACGTTACGCTGGCTTAAGGGACAAATCGCACACACAAAAAGGGAGAGAAAGAGAAAAAGACAGAGGTGGGGGGTGGCAAGGAAAAGATATCGAGAGAGGAGGGGGTGGGGGTTGGGGGGGGGGGGGTGTTAACCCTCTTCACAGCAATGCAATTATGGTCTGCATTTGAAGCCGGTGGGGTTTTGTGGCAGCCTCTCTCACTCTTTCTCTCTCCGTCACTCTCTGTACTTTAGCGGCGAAGCTAATAGCCATAGCTGCAGCAATTTCTACGGTACATGACATTAACATGGTAGCGTGTCACCGACAAAGGGAGGCATTCAAAGGGACTTAGAAAAGAGCAGCGGTTTCGCCTGGTTAAGTAGGCCTCAACCTGCCAAGACGGACAGACAGCTAGTGTGTTTATTACCCAAGCCACCTAGGGAGAGGAGAGGAGAGAAGAGGAGACGAGAAGCGAATAGAGACGAAAGGAAAAGATAAATTAGTAAGTCAGACTGGGGAAAGCAATGACATCCTCTTTGCCATGGTGTCTATGCTTGGTCCCTTTAGCTCTGTTGCCCTTTATATATCCAGCGCTGAAAAGTGGGAACCAGCCACATGACTGAATGAAATTGTACACCCATATGTCAAAAAATGAATGCGGACAAATTAAATCATGCTATAAAACAACACTATATGGGGAATAGCACACCAAATAGGATTGGGTTTCATTTTACAGACAAATAAAATTCAACACGTAACTGGGACCACCAACTGCGACAGCTGCTCGCTCTGGTAGCACTAACAGTATTCAAATAAGCAGAAAGATAATACATGTTGTGGAAGTGACCATATGAATGACTGTCTATGTGCAAAGTGTTTGTGAGAAACAGGTGGCGTGTTTTTTTAATTTGCCGTACAGTAGCGAGGTTTTTTTTCCTCTCTCTTTATCTGAGTGTTACCCTGACTAATTTGAGTGGGCATGTGTTTCCCTTGATGACAGATTCTCCACGGGCCTTCAGATGAAAATACAATGAGAACACTGTGCCACTGTATGGTAATAATTTCTACAATTAAACACATTATCTGACAGTAATCCCAAATATTACGTCTTGGCTGTTTGTGGCATCTCTTGCTACATTACAAAGAATTTAATGCTGCAGAAGTGATTGCGCATAGAGTTTTTCATAGTTTTGGAGAAATTCTGTGTTTGCATATGAAATTTCAGTATAAAAAGTTGGATAAAGGGTTTAATATGTTTTAGATTTAAAAAGATTTATATACAGAAAATTGACTTACTCCTTAAAATATCTCATTATAATGTCACTGTATTGTGGCTATGGGACTCAACGGTTACCTTATTGTGCTTTTTGGCAAATCAGCACCTCATGTCTAATGTAATTACAATAATATTCCTTAGACATTGTAGTTCTTCTGTTAACTTGGTGATGCATCTTTCTACAGATTTAGTACAGGTTTACAATAACCAGCTCTATATCAGTATCTCTGAAATACACACACACACACACACACACACACAGTTAGAGCAGGATGTATGAGGTAAAAATGGGGGCAAATGAGCAGAAGGCAGAGTTACTCAGCAGCCTTGGGTTTGACACAAAGGACGTTTTGAAAAGAAAAAGTTAGGAATCACAAAGAGTGAAAGAAATGAAGGAGCAAAACGGCTGCAAAGACACGGGGGGGGACTTAAAGCGAGGGTAAAGATTCGTACACACTCACACATACAACAAGGGAACCCCCGCTCCATTCAAAAGACCATCTGTGGCTTGAAATGGATGAGTGTTGTGCGTGTGTGTGTGTGTGTGTGTGTGCGTGTGTGTGTGTTTGTGTGTGTTTGTGTGCGTGTGTGTTCAAAAACATTTCTGTTTTAATTCTTGTGCCTCCCAAGTGGGCGGAGCAGAGAAGGGAGGAGGGGGAGGCAGGCGTGAAAGGTCCTGCTTCTGCGTCCTATCAGTGTGTTTTAAAAAGGGAAGACCGTAAACAAATAAATGAGAGATACAGAGGGTGTGTGTGTGTGTGTGTGTGTGTGTGTGTGTGACTGTGTGTGACTGTGTGTGTGTATGTATGACTGTGTGTGTGTGTGTGTGTGTGCGTGTGTGTGAGGGCCCCTATAACATAAGGCCAACTACACAACCCAAATTACACGGGGCGAGCTGAACAGACACAGCTATTTTGGAAACAAAACCACTCTGAAATCTGGCATTAGGGACACACAGAGTGACTAACCGGGACAGACGTTTAGGGCCAGTTTAGGAAATCCACCATGTCCCACTTGTTAGAAAAATACACGGCTAATGCTTTTAATGCCAAATTAGCCTAAAGTTGTCTCTGGCCATTGCTTTGATACATAATGATAAGATTTCCATACTCAAATCTGAGATGTACAGACTTAAATATTTGAATTATTTGCTGCAAATGCACAAGAGTTCAAATTCTATCAGAATATCTCTTGGATTTCTGTGGTACTCGTTGATTTTACAGTAGCCCTATCCCACTTTATAGTGTTTTATTATATTACTATTATATTTATGACATGATATTGATATTCAGATTTCCTCATCATATGATGCTTGTTGTTTTTCTTGTCTCCTCTTTATTGAACTGTTTCTGGGTAGAGAAATGTTCTAATCATGCAGTGATTTTGAGTTTTAAAAAACAGTAGATTCTATGAGGCATACTTTTCATAGTAGCTGCATACTGTTTTAAAGATTTTTATGCTATCCTCTTTAACTATGTAACTGGGTTATTCTAGTGTTTTAAAGAACATTATAAAGTATTAATTATACCATTACATAATTTTTCTTTTTATTTTGAAATGGAAAACATAGCCAGCAAAAAGGTACTAAACTTGTTTTGGTTTTTTTTGCCTCTTACTTTATACCAGCTCTCCTCTCCATATCCCCCACTCTCTTGTTGTTGTCTCCCTCTCTCCAGATCGAGTGTCTCCAATTCATTTGCGCCCCCCCTCCATGTCAATTAATTAAGTGCACGCTTTTCTTTGGTCATGCACGCCAATTAGCATGAGATAAATATGCATTAGTCGAATTATCTTGTCTTGTCGTTTACCACCACCCCCTCATCCCCCTACCCCCTTGCACCCCTGTTCTGATGTTAGTGGTAATTTGCATCATGAGTATTTTTAAATGTGTGTTAATTAGGCTCAGGTTTTAGGTACTACCTTGATACGGGACCTGAGGAACGTGTTCAAGTACATTTACAGCCAATGGGAGCCTGACATTTTTTAATTAAAGGGTATGAATGAGTCGGAGGAGAGGTGCTTGCTTAATACACAAGCCTAAGGTAAAGTGTTCATTATTTTAAAATATTTTTTAAATCATCTTTTTTTTAAATTATTTTTTATATAGTATTATTACTAGTAGTATGTGTCTTAAACATTTCTACTTTTACAAAAAAATTTCAAAGGATTTTTCAACCTTTTTATTCCTGAATTTGAAAGCAAAGAAGCATTATTAATACTATTAGTCCACTTGTAAAACTGAGAGATGTGATCGTTTCCCATAACATGATGCCAATGGCCTTCTCCAAACTTCCTGCAAGATAATCAAATAATGGGCCCACAAGTCGATTTTCCCTAATAGGCATAGGGGCAATTCAAACGATAGACTTCATAGCATTACATCACTCACAGAGCACTCTGACAAGCCATTTACTGACAATGAATTACCTCATTGCCCATAAAAACTAAACTAATGTGAAATATCACATATTTTAATCAACTTGGAAGAGGGGAAAAGTATTGCTCTTCTCAAATATTTGGACCAAAGCCGGGCATTTTGGTGGCGAAGCCTTAATTAAATTAACGTGGGACCGTATTTGATTTGTGCCTATTAAAAACTCTGAGCTTTATGGCATAATTCCTAAAAAAAGTATCACTAGAGGTTAACAGCTTGTAGAAAAGGACCGTGCAGGTTTTTTAATTATGTTTGGACAGTGTTTTATTGTCCAAAACTAAATCCAGGAAAGTGATTTTTCAACAGGTTCTCTTTGGGCAACCCAGCATTAAATTAAAATAGCTTCAACTAATGGACACAGGGCTTCATTTAGTGTTTCTGTAAAACTAAGTGAGGTGAGGAAGAGGAGGATGGATTGGGTTTTTGCACCTAATACATTCTCCCTCACAAATACTGCAGTAGAGAGAGTAGACTTAGTGGGAACTTACTCTTAAAGAAATCAATTATCTCTAGAAGAAACTGATAACATTTTAGAAAGATAACTATTGTAGATAAGCTGCACTCATAATTCCCTATGAGGTAATTTGAGCACCATAGACACACATTTTAACGATATATCAATTTTATAGCAATGTATGTGAATGTTACATATTTTTCTGATTGTCAGCAAATCCCATTAGGAGACTAGAACCAACAATCTGTTTCAGACTTCCCTATCCTTTCTGAAGCTCTCAGATCCAAGCTCACTGGTTCCTATAGAAGATATAATATATATCTTTAAAAACCAGATATAGTTTTTTTTTTTTTCTTTATTTCTACTATTATTTAAGGCTAAGTAATTTTCAATATTTTCAGTTGCAGATTAATACATGAAATTGTGTATTTACACCTCAAGGGGAGTATATTGATGATTGTGGCTACACAGAAAACGGGTTACTTCATTACTAGTTTTGGAGTTTTCATGGGATTTTATGACAAAAACAAAAATAAAGAATATTACCAGCCTCCCTTTTTCTGCTTCTAATCTTTAAGAAATATCGCTGTACATTACCACATAACCTTTTCATTTGTATAGAATTACATCGTAAACTCATCTGTAGTCGTAGAGAGAATCCCAACGAAACAAAGCTGTAAATAATTTATTTGTGACCCGAATTCATCATAGGCCCTCCATTGGATTTTATGGTTCTTTTCTGAGAGGAAGAGATGGAGAGGGAGCTTCATGAAGTCAAATAATCTCCCACTGACTGAAGCTGGTTTGCTGAGCACTAAATTCTCTCACACAACAAAGCCTGAATGCCTGAGAAAGAAACTGCACTGTCTGTGTGTGTGTCTGTCTGTGAGACCTCTTGTTTCCTGACCTCTGGGGCCTTCTGTCCAAGCTGACCCGCTCAGACACAAGCTGACAGGACCCCCCACCCACTCTCTCTGTCTTTCTCTCCCCCTTCTCTCTATCAATTATCATTTGTCCAGATTGAGAATGCATCATCTGCCTAAACTTTAGGGGACGCACTCACTCAAAATGCAAATTTTCAGTCCACCATTTTTCTTGATGAGCTACTTGTCACTTGGTTTGTGTGTGGGAGTGTGTGTGTGTGTGTTGGGAAAGCAGGGGGTCTGTCCTCATCATTCAGTGAAAGAAAAGCAGCTTGTCAGCGTTATCAGTGTTCCCTCTCCAAACCAGGGGCCATTCAGTGATTTGCACTCAGGGAATTGGACCCCTGACACTGCAGAGGCAGTGCCTTGCTCAACTGGCCAAACATAATTGTATCTTGAATAAAAATACAACGTTTTTTCTTCTCCAAGATAAAGAGAGTGACCGTAGTCAAGTTCCCTTTTTGTAACTTGGCATGGGAGACTCAACATTGAAACAGGGAGTGTGTGACTATGAAAACACCCTTTTTAGTATCTTGCTTATTTTGTCAGTCACACACACTGATCTATACCAATCATCCAAAGTCAAGAGTTTCAGACTAGAATTATACAAGTTAAATCTAACATCTAAAATCTGTTTTGAATGTTGAATTTCATTTTGTGAAAGACGTGGTAAACAAAATATAAAGAGAAAGGAAACTGGGAGTTGCTTGGTGGACAGGGCAGAGGGGATCGGTCAGTGTGTGTGTTTGTGTATGTGAATATGTGTGTGGGGTGCCTGAAAGAGAAGGATGCCTGATGGACGCTGAATGCCACCACCCAGTAGGCCGTGAAATCAGAAACCCTTGCCAACAAGACAGCCACCCGCACACCAGCCGTCGCTCAGTGTGTATGAGGTTTTGTGTGTGTGTGTGTGTGTGTGTGTGTGTGTGTGTTTGTATGTGTGGCAGGGCTCATCTAGGCAATGAGCAGTCATGCAAGGTATCACCCAGCTCCTCCTCCTGCTATCTCCTGTTGCTCCCTTTTCTCCTCTCTCCTCCTACTCACGGCACTTCATGTCCATCTTGCATGTGTTTCCTTCTGTATTACAGCTCTTTTATTTCTCAATGCTTCGTGCATACTGTGACTAATATACGCACTTACATGCATGGGTTATTACAAGCCTGAATCTTAGAAACAGTGCCTCACATTAGCCCCTCACACAAAAGCATCTTAGCATGTAGACAGGAGATAAAAGAACATGGTTGTTGTGATAATTATGAAGTATATGAACTTTTTAAGTTAAAGAAAGCTGTTTGGTTTCAAATAAGCCATATAGCCTAAAGCAAAGACAAGCTTTACTGCCTTACCTATTTATGTTGTAGTTCACAAAAAATACACAAACTAATATTGTATTTAAATGATATCTTGCTTGTGTAACTGAACATATTTCATGTAGAAATAAGAAGAGAAATACATAAAAAAAGGTAATGGCAGATTTTTATATAGCTGTTAGAGAGAAAAAAAACTCACTTGAAATGACAGGACGTATTAACACCTGATGTCTAAAATACCTCTGTAACACAGTTTATTTAAATACACTCAGTGTGTGATGAGACAAGAGTAAGAACATGAATGCACAAAAAGAAAGGGTTGTTGTGTCAAAGCAATGCTTTAAAAAACACCTGCTTCTAATGCCGAGTTTTCTTCATTTTCTCAAAGAAAAACTGTATTTTGTTTGCATGTTTATCTCCTATTTTCCTTCTTTTCAGGCTCCTGAAAATACCCCCTGCTCCTCCTCCTCCTCTTGTCCTCTCTCTGTCTTTTCTGTTCGCCTTTAACAAACTCTCGTCTTTTCTTGGTGTCTCGGTTAGCGGGCCTGATTATCATGCTGCCGGTGACTTTTCCCCTCTTGTCTCACTCTCACTCTTTCTGAAGGGTACTTCATAAAATTCTGAGTCTGGTCTTCGTGTGTGTGTGTGTGCATGTGTGTATGTGAGAGATAATGAGAGAGAGTGAGGGAGAGAGAAAGACTTTCCCTTGTTTTGTTTCTCTCTTTCTCTAAAGGGTACTTAATAAAATCTGAGCCCTTCAAGGCCGTGTCACAAAAGCATGGCACATCTCTCTCTCTTTCACACACGCACACACATGCACACACACACACACACACACAAACGAACAAACACACACACACAAACAAACACACACACACACACACACACACACACACACACACACACACACACATTCACACACAAGCATACACACATGCACAGCCCTTAATTTCCATTAGAGAAGTGGAAAGCAGAGCTTTCACAAACTAGTGTCGTGGTCTGCAGTTCATTCTCACTCCAATTTGCCAAAGTATATAGTTTGGCCAAACAGAGAGAGAAACAGAGAGAGAGCAGCTAAAAAAAAACATTTTTCTTGCAGCAGATTAGTCAAGCATCTATCAAAAATAATTAAATGCCAATTCATATGCTTTTTTTTATTGATAAATTATTACTGAAGTGTTTCATAGCAGTCAAAGATGAAGAAGTTCATACTTGATAAGATGTTGGATGAAACTGGAACAGAAGTCAACTCTTTTCAGGGTGTTAAATTTGACAAAAAATTTTGATTTTATGCAAGTTCAACTATCTCACCTTTCTCTTCTTTTTATTAAAATTCTTCTCAGAGGTAGTCGGATATATTTGTTCTACAAAGAGTCGGATTGCCTTGTCGAAACTCCCTCTCCTTCATTGAAAAGAATCTTCCTCTGATCTTCTCAGTGTAAATGAACTGCAGGTCTTGTGTCTCCACATCACATATCTATATATTCCAAACTGGACCCTATGGGCTTTAACCAAACTGGGTGTAATGTGGCAAGGTCAGCACAAACATGTGTTAAACTGAGATTTGAGGTGAGTACAGAGAAACCTTAACTCTTCAGTGGGTGCTATCAAAATGTAATAAATACATCATTCTGCAAGATTAAGGTTAAAATATCCAAGTGAAGAAACAATACGCAAAGGTAAAATAATGATACTAAGGTCAAGTTCAATCACTGTAGTGCACACATAGAACAACATAGAAAGTTTTGTAATATGAATGAACGCCTGTGGGGAGTATGCTTCATTATGCATGCAAGGAGAAAAAGATTTGGAACATTAACAAAGGGGGTCATGTACTGGCACTTGTCAGACATGCTTCCCAGACTGGGCAGAAAGAAGAAAAATGTTTACTCTGTACCTCTCTAATCATTTAGGGGTTTGAGGGAGTCATCTGTAACGACCCAATATGGGCTTTCTTCCTGCTAGAAGACTAATGGCTTTAGTATTAATGAAACTCTTTCTTTCTCAGGATGAGAAATTAATCAAAGATAGAGAGGGAGAAGGAAGATATTAAAAGTTTAACTGGGGCTAAGTAATTAATTACCTCTCAGAGAGCATTTGACAAAGATAAACTCTCGAAAATTAAGATTTGTTTCTGCTTATATACTGTCCAGGCAAGTACATCACAAAAAGTAGGATCATACTGTTTGTGGAAGACGGATGGTACTAGGCTAGGAAAGAAAGGGCAGATACAGAAAAGAGAAGAGTGGCAAGAACATTAGAAGGATGGCAGAGAGAAAGAATAATAGCAAAGGAACAATAGTAGGAACTCAAGAGAAGAGGCAGAAAAGAAAGGTGGCAAAAGAGAATATTAAAGGAAAAAAGCTGAAAGGTTGAAGAGGAGAATGGAGAAATGTGAGAGAAAAATTAGAAAAAGGAGAAGTGAGGGAAGTCGAAACAAACTAATGAAGAAAACAAAACAAAAAAAAGAATAGAGAGGATGAAGAATGAAAAAAGGAATGAGGGAAGAAGGGAAGAAGGGAAGGAAGGCAGGTGTTGGAGAAGACAGGCAGGCAGGATGAAGGAAGGGAAAATGAAAGGAAGCAGGGCATGAAGTGGAAGAAAAATAAAATGAGAAAAGAAAGGGAAGAAAGAGTTAGAGATAAGAAAAAGTAAATAAAATATCAAAGAAAGAAAAAAATTATCAAATGATCAGGCAATAGTGGCAGGAAGAAAAGTAGAAGATTGGAGATAGTGGAGGAGTGAGGGAGGAAGCTCTTCTCATCTACCATCTCACCTTCATCTCCTCTCTGTGCCGACACCCTCCTCCTTCCTTCCTCCCCTCGTCCTTCTCCCTCTCCCTCACTCATTCTCCCCTCGCTGCTAAATTATTCAGGGCCACTTCTGCAGCATGCTTGATTAAGTTTTCATTTCTGCAAATTACCATTCGGAAACGCACCACGCTACTGAATCACATAACCACTACAAGCTAGAAGACTGTTTACCTGCTGTTATACACAGAGAGAGGGAGATATGCAAAGAGAAACAAAGGCAGCATAAATTATTGCATTATACCTTAATCATTTCTTTGTATTGTTGTGATCATTATGTATTGTGAACTGCTTTGTCAATACGGTTAATTCTTTGACAGTCATGCCAGTAAAGCATCTTTCCTTTTAACTGCAAATTAGACGAACTGAAAAAGAGACAACATGAGAGAAACTGAAACATAGAAAGAGATAAATAGATGTAAAGAGCATGTTAGGGAAAGGAAGAGGCTGCTGTTCTAGTCTCTAATCTACTGTACATACATAGAGATGTACTCTGATTGCACAAACAGTCAATAGGTCCCATTAGGAAGAGCAATGAGAGGGAGACCAAACATTTTGCACCCAGTTAAACCCCTATTAGTGTGTATTGTAGTCACTTTTCAGCCGTTTGAATTATCCAGCTCCAGAGACCCGCACCACAACTGAGTAGAAACGCTTAGCAGACTAATCGAAATTCAACCTGTTTGTCCAAGTAGAACTGCAAAGGCAGATTGGTACATATCTCTATGCACAGGGAGTTAAAAATCAAAACTTAAAGCTGCTTTTACATTGTGGAATGCATTAAAAACCAATCAGTCGAATCATCATAAATATTTTTCTTTCATATTACTCTTTGAAAGAAATACCTTAGTTTCATGGTGAGAACAACAAGTATCTTCAACAACAAGAACTTGTACCCGACATAATACAATATGCTCAGGTTTTTTTTTCCTACGAATATAAGACATTCTAATTTCCTGGAGATAAGAAAAGCAGCAAAAGCCCCCCCCCCATGCTCAAATAGGGCATGTTCCTCTTAGGACATTTTCAAGAAAATGGATTTAACTCTGGCAGAGGTTCTGTAGCATCCTGCAGGGCATCCTGCATGCCAAACAGTGCATCATGACTATGATCAGCATCTAGAGGGGGTCCTCTAGGGCGACATAAGTGGCAGTTAGGTAAATGATGGTGGTTAGGATGGAGAACATGCATGTTTAGGCCTGGGGGAGGCAGTAGGAGATGTGTACATAATTTGTGTGTTTGTGTCTGCAGGTGTACCAGACAGGAAGAGCTCCACGTACATTGTTGTTGTCTATGTTATGAAGGGAAGGGCCATTTCCTTGTAGGGGTGAGGACTATGGCTGTGAGTAATGCGTATGTTCATGTGCGTGTTGTCAGTAGGTAAGAATGTCTGTGTTGTTTGCGTAACATAGTAGTCTCTGAGGCCCTCTAAGGCAGCACGTATCCAGTTCTTGTGAATAAACCTAATAAATTCCCCAGAAAACTTGGACTAGATCCCTATGGAAATTACACATACAAACACGAAAACTCATATGTTACACACACATACAGTCTTCCTTTACTTATGCCTCATTAGCACTAATATTGGCTCACATTGCTAAATTTACGATTGGGCATGTGTAAAGACAGCTAATCAGCAACAGACCACATAGGGCCCCTCTGTGGTTACAAGATAAAGAAAACCATCAAACCCTGCACACACAACCATACAAACACACACACACACACACACACACACACACACACACACCTGTAGCTGTCAGATAAACCCTCTGCCTTTCATGATAGAAACAACAGGTTCTGATTTACTACTTTGGATAACTCCAACAAAATGCCTGATTATGCTTCCTTCACTGTGTGTGTGTGTGTGTGTGTGTGTGTGTGTGTGTGTGTGTGTGTGTGTGTGTGTGTGTGTGTGTGTGTGTGTGCATGCGTGTGTATATGCGTGTGCGTGTGAGTGTGTGTGAGTGTGTGTCTGTGTGTATGTGTATCTGTTGTAGGCAGTTGATTTGTGTGGTCTCTCTGATGAAAGTAATCTGTCACTGGGTGGCTATACTTGTGTCGGCTGGTATCATGTACGTCTGCATCTGTGCGAATTGTGAGCACGGTGTGTAAAGGTTGTGTCATAGATTTACGGCCGTCTCCCATGGCAAAACATCCAACACGGTCCTTCCTGTAGCAGCTGACAATGGACGGTGGATTAACGGTCTGCCTTCAGCCTTCCTCCTGTCTCTTCCTCTCCCTCCCTCTCTCTTTCTCTGCCTCACTGTTTCTCTCTGCTTGTTAAAATCGAGCTTCTAATTAGCGCTTGTGGAGCCTGGTGATATACTATCTGCTATCTTTCTTACACATGCTGAAGAAAAGGAGGCATTAATTTTAGTGGTCTTTGGTCTTTCTCTTTTCTTTTCTCTGTCGCCTGGACAGTGTCTGATTCCTTATCTGCTCTGCTCCCTCTCTCACGGTCCTTTGTTCGCCATTTAGCACTATTGCTCTTTTTCTTTCTCATGTCTGTTGCTATGTCAAATTAGTTCATGTTCACACCACAATTAGCGCTTTGTCACAAAAATGCAGCGTCCTCATTCATTTCAATTAGACCATTGTGTCGTGCACTGCAATGATCCCATCAAAGAGGATACTACCAAAAAAGTGCAGGGTTGTCCAGCAACATTTTCTTTACCTGGCTCAACTTTTGCAGCGTCATCCAGAAAATTCACTGAGTTGGCAAAACAAACAAGTGTAAGCATGCATTCCTGATTGAACACTTGGTAACACAAACAGTATAATCGGTTGTGACAACAGTTGTGACTTTTCTAGACAATTATCTTATAGATCAAATTTTTATCCTGCATCTGTTCCCAATTTTGGTCAAATGTAAACACACACGCACACTATCCATGGTCTGTGCTTTGTATCATTTTTTGGTGACCATGATTCAAGGGATGCAAATAAATCTACCTCAACTTGTGACAACATGTCAGTTTTGTGCTGGAGATCAACTGGATGGCTTTGGAGCACAAACACACGCTTTGCAGCACAGACAGGATTATTCCGGTGGAGAATCCTATCTCACTGAACAGAGTTAGATAAGCCATAGATACCATAGAATCTACAAGAATACAACCGAAAATTACCAGCAGCACTGGAATCAGTTAGTTTTATTCACAGTATTTCCATCAAACACAGATCTGTTTCTTGTTAGGGTTTTTGAGACTTTTTGGAAGATCAAGTCAGTCAAAACCTCAGTTTGATAGGTGCTGGACACCAAATAATCACTGAGAATACGAATGACAGAGCTGCCAACATTGACAGGAAGTGCTTAAAGTTCTAGGAACAATCTGCAGTTTCATGACAACTGATGACCTGCTTGTAAAGAACATGTAAGAAGGTCAAAAGCTCTGAAACAAGCAAGTGGACGTTGAGCTGGTCATAGGTCATGTGAGGGACTACCACCGATCTCGAACATTTATTTGAATTAATAACATTATTTTCACACATATTTTGACATGTCATTCGGTAAAACGTTACATGAAGTAGCCTTAATCATTATATTTTCACTGTTTTTCATATTTTACGTTTTAGCTATGCCTTTCAGCATCTCCCTCTCTCTCCATCCGCTCTGCTCTTCTTCCCTTTCTTTCTCCCCTTCAGTTGCTCTCTTGGTGCTGAGGCCATACATCTCTCTAACAGGCACTATCTGCAGCCCTAAGCCCTAATGAGGCATCATAAGGCGAACAGTTTGCAGCAGCGCCGCGCTCCTCTTTTATTTGCCAAACCATATCTCTTCCGCTCCCCCTCCTGACTGCCCTCTCTTCTCTCAATTGCTCTATCAGTCTGCCCTGCTCACCATATCTCTCTCTCTCTGTCCTTTTCCTCCCCTCATTCTCTCCATCTCCTCCCTTTCTCTCACCCCCTCTCTCTTGCTCTTCCCGCCATTGTGTTTTATCTCTCTTCTCATTCAACCCTTGAGCTCCCTCTCCCCTCTCCCTGTCGTGGTGGTTTGAATCATATCTGGCCGTCTACATATGCTAAAGCCTGTGTAATTACAGCAGCTCTTAAATAAAGACATGCTCCTAAAGCTGTCGGCTGGAATCACAGCCAAACAAGGCAGGAGGGGCCTCCCAGCGGCAACAAAGCTGTCATAGATAGCTATGGATTTATCACCAGGAACGATGAGGAGAGAGGGGGCGTAGTGAAAAAATATATTTCACATATTGTCTGAGACATAGTAGAGGGTAAATCCACCTACTCTAAAGTTTAATCATGTTTTTAATGGGAAGAAAAATGTGAGAAAATTAAATGAGATGGGGGACAGAGAACAAACCTGATAGAAGCAGGAATAGAAAACGAGGAAGGTGGAAAATCAGTGTAAGAGAATGCTGTAGAAAAAGCTGTAAATTGTAATATATACCAGAGTTTTCACTTTATTAAGTACACCTAAGTAAAACTAATGCAACCTATTGCAACAGTCCTGCAGTGAACCCTACATTCATGGAAGTTATTATGTTTAAAGCTTTCGTTTAATTTGTTTTAGAGGTGCTGATTCAACTATATGATCATTTTGAAGGATGAATAGTTTGTTGTACTGTACAAATAATAGAAACACCTGTCCCTATGATGCAGTACTATTCGACAACAACACAAACTACATCATCCAAAATGGGCCAATGGCATTTATTCTCAGAACTGAACATCAATTCATTCAATAAAGAATTTTACTGAGGAGGGAAGAAAGCCCTCTGAGCTAATGAGCTTGACAGTAGTTAGTTCAGTCAATAATGGAACATTAAGTTCACACGTTTTATTCAAAAGATGTAACTGTACCAACGACCCCTGTCTGCTAACCACCTAAAAACCACCCTTTTTTGTGGAGCAGCATATACCAATAGTAGAGGGTGACATAAAAGTGATAGGTGCAACACAGCTAATTAACTACGATAGCATCGTCCTCTTTCAGAACTCAAGCTTTCTTTTCCACCATAGGATACCATGTTCAAGATGGCCTGCTATCGATCAACGGCACAAATCTGCAGGTCAAAGTTCACCAAAGTTGAAATCAACATAAAAAATCTTTGCAGCTTTGCTTCACCGGCATAAACAATTTGAATCATCACAGTGGTTCCATTTGAATTGTTCCATTTTGGTGCAGAATTTCATAATTTTAAATCTTATATGATCTTGTTTTATAATCTCAATCTCAGATTGATAAACCAGTATTTTTGAGATGTAACATTTTTTTGCATTAACCAGTTTTATGGGTCATAAAACCTGATCTGCCTCTAGTAAACCATGAAAACCATATTGAGTAAAAACAGGTCTTTTAAAATGTACTTCTGTAGGAAGATATCAAATGTAATTGAGAGTTATGTGTTTGACCAAGTAAGCATCAGAATAATATATTATGATAAAATACTGCCCATTTGACCACATTACTTGGCAACATGGTCTGAAAACACTGAATGCATTATCAATCCCAGACCCTTATGACAGCTCTTAAAACAACATTGTCAGGAAGTTTCCATTCCGTAAAACAATTTCCCCAATGCCAAACAAAGACGTCTATTCAAGCCTCACATGTCTCCCTGTAACAGCTAAAGTCAATATTATCCATGCAGCCGTGCTTTTTAGGGATTTCAAGTGCATCTGCTTCTGTATATCATCTGTCTGTCTGTCCTTGAACTGGACTGTCTACACCTAAATGAGAGATCCATGTGATGGGTGTCTGCTCTGGTTTTGCTGTTTTTTCTCCTCCATTTAAACTAACTCTTCCGTTGCCTTTATTTTGCAAAGAGCCCTTCTGTTCATCATTTTCTATTGGCATCACTACTTTCTTCTTCCCTCACGTCCTTGATAAAATTGTTGTCATCCATGGCTTTTCCTTTTCATCATTTTCATCTTAATCATCCCAACCTATTGCTCATATTTTCCTTGCCCTCCTCATTTTGGTCCTCAACTCCTCCACCTAGACTTATTACCCTTTACACATCTTTGTCTGCTCTCATCTTCCTCCTTCTTTGCATCCTCCGCTGCCTTCCCTCCTCTCCATCTTCCTCCACATTCTCCCTCCCTCATTCCATTTCTCCCTCTCTCTTTCTGTCTCGACTTGTGTAATTCATCAGTGCAAGCAGCAGTACAGATTGATCAGCCTCTAAAGGCACTGCTGTGTGTGCTGCTGATGTAGCAGTAACCTCCACTGAATAGTGAGCAGTGTGGTTGTGTATATGTGTGTGTGTGTGTATGTGTGACCGGCACCGGGAGAAAGTGGAGGGGACATTTTTTAAAATGTATTAATCGTTGTGGTAACAGGGGATGAGAGTGGTTGAGACAGGCCCATCTTTTGAGAGCACGACCATATGTGACACATGCACGCACACATGCCTACACACACACACACACACACACACACACATACACGCACACACATAGCTGCATTCTAATATCCCAAGGGTTCAGCCCAAGTGCTTTACACCCTTGTATCAGCCAACACATACACACAGAGATACCTAAGATGCAATCCTTACTACACACACAAACACACACAACCTATGGGGAAATACAAGGCAATTTATCACTAATCACTAGACTCCCTAACTTTGTATTCATCTGGATTTCCTATGATTAATAGCTTTCCGCAGCAAACTTTATCTCTCTGAAAAATGCGTTTGAGTGTGTGTGTGTTTGGAAGTAAGTACTCTAAAGTATAGGCAGATATAAACCAGTGTTTAATTGTTTGGGGAGAGAATGTTGGATTAGCCACAAGGTTACTCCTTCTATTGCATCTTTATCTGTCTTTTCCACTCTCTACCTCTTTTGCTTCTTTCTCTCTTTTATTCTTTTGTGTTCTGCACTCCATCCCACATCCGGGGGTTGGGCTGGGGGTTCTTGTGTAAAGGAAAGAAAGGAGGAAAGGAAGGAGATACTGAAGGAGGTCTTTAGTGCTTTTCAATTCCTTTCTTTCTCTTGTTTCCATTTATCCCTCTTACTTTTTCAGCACAAGACACCTTTGATCATTTCTGCCAAAGATAAACAAATATTATAACCTCCAACAAAGGAGCAAAATTTGAGGGGACAAAAGGGAACAATTTATTGAACATCAAACTTGTAGTCCCGAAAAATTTTGAGGGGGCCCTCGAGGAATATTGACAGGATCAAAATTCTTCTCTGTCACTGTTTTATTAGAGTTATTTTTCACAACTTCCGGCCATTAAAAGATGGCTCTAAGTAGCTCGAGTAATTTAAAATCTTTATTAACTCGTACCACTTTGGCTTTTGATAGTAGATTGTGTGTGGTCGAGCTTTCCACAAGACTAGAGAGGATGAGGTGGTGGAGGATGAGAAGGTGGAGCAGAGGGAAGAGGAGATGAGAGTGAAGCAGGAGGAGGAAGAGTAAAGGATGAAGGCAACAGAGGAGAGAAAGCAGAGGAGCTGGCGAGTGGAGGAGAGGTGACAAGGCATCGGGGACAGACAGAAGCATGAATAATTTATCAACACTTCTGATGGACAGATTAGGGGAAAAATGAAGAGAGATGGAGCGAGAGAGAGAGAGAGAGAGAGAAGGGGGGGTGGGAGGGAGGGAGAGAGGAAGCGAGATTGAAAGCAGAGGAAGGGGAGGAATAAAATGACAAACAGAAAGAGAAAGAGAAGAAGAAAGCAAGTGAAGGGTGGAGGGGCCACACACTGGAGCTCTTTGATCCTAACAAACCCCTCTCACCCTGACACCACCATGCCATCTGTGGCCTGCACTGTGTGGATGTGTGCCTGTATTTGTGTGTGTGTGTGTGTGTGTGTGTGTGTGTGTGTGTGTGTGTGTGTGTGTGTGTGTGTGTGTGTGTGTGTCAGAGAGGGACAGAGGAGACAGTGACAAAGGGACATGGAGATACAGGGAAACAGATTCACACAAGTCACAAATTCAAATCTTCTTAATTTATGTTGTGTCTTGTTTTGTCTTTAGTTTCTGGAATCCACAAATATTAAGAGTATGTTAGCTACAAAGAATCCATTTTCTCAAAATTTGACTCAGGGCTGTAGAAGACAGTGTCATGTCTCCTTGATATTTTTATTGTATATGCTGAAACACAGTATGCACATTCTGATTTGTGCTAGAGGTATAGAGTATAGCGGCAGCTAGGCCAAATATCACATTACATTGCAGAACATCATATGTATTGTGGATAATGTTGCTAGTTGCGTACCGATTAAGGCATCTAGCTAACATGATGCTTGAAAATTAAAAGCAAAATTTGGGTGTCATGCACCTTTTAATCTACAGGATCCTGAATATTTAAAAGGGGCCTTTGGTTTATGTGTCAATCCTCTGTTCAAATGCCACAATTAGCATTCTGACCACCTATTGATGTGTGTGCCACCTGACTGCGTAATACGTGTATTGATGGGAATTATGAACACAGTGATGGCAAGACAGAAGTGGTCAGAGTGCCCTCGGGGTGCTACAATGCATTAATTACTCACACAAACACACACACATACACAAAAAGGACATGTACACACATTGTGCCTCTCTTTTAGAGTTATATCTGTCTTGCTGTTAGACACGAGCACCTGTCTCTTTCACCCACACATGAAACATCCTCATCATCATCATCATCATCATCATCATCCACATGAAGTCTGTCACTATTCTTCACCTGCTTTGACTTTCACATGTTCTTTTTGTCCTCTCTCATTTTCTCTTCCTCTTACTGCGTGGCCTATTGGTGCACCTGCCTTTCATCATTGCAGCTAGCACTTTTCAGCTTATACCACTGACCGTGTGTGTGTGTGTGTGTGTGTGTGTGTGTGTGTGTGTGTGTGTGTCGGCAGGAGCAGGGCCAGCATGCGGCCTGTCGACATTATGCTGCGGCCCTTAAACGGTGAAGACAACAACCCCACCATGTAGGAGACTTTGCCTCCCACCCCACACTACCCCCTAACACACACAAACTGTCATGACCGGTTGCCCCCAGCGACCGACCATTACCGGAGACCTCGCACTGTGCTGCCCGTGCCATGTCACAAGACATGTGACCTGACAGTGAACGCACGCATATGTGAAACAAGCCTCCCTGACATTGATGCAAAGTCAGTGTTGTTTTTTATCTGTTAAAGACATTTCCTTACTGTTAATACCTTAATGTTTGGGTTGTCTGAAGCTGCACTAATTAACATTCTTTTATATGAAAAGCTAATAAAATGTCTATGTGTAATGTGAGAGATGTGGGTTCAGTCATAGACCAAGAGACAATTACCACCTAAAGCTGATGTTCCGATTCAGCTACCAAGCATTTTAGCATCTTTCAGCTCATTGTTTTGGCTTGACACTAACATTTTGCTTCATTTAACTCACTGTGTGCTACCTGCCAAGCACCAAACACCAAATAGACGATGTTAGCGGCTAGATGGTGAACATAGTAGTGAATTTAGCAACTAAAGTGGCAGATATTTCCCTCAGGAGACCAAAACAGAGCTAAAATTGAAGTCAATATTGGACCTACAAAAGCCGTAATGAATGTTGTCCCATGTCTGCCGAATGTGTAAATGTGCAACTGTTTGCTAACACATGTACCATATCAGCTATACAAGATGATAATTTGTCATTGCTTGCAGCTTCTTGTGGTGCATCCAAGTTGGGATAAAGCCAGTCTAGCTGCCCCCCCCCTCCCAATCCAGTCTTCATGTGAAGAAAAAAATTGGACTCCAGCTCGTAGCTTAAACCACATATATGACATTAATGGTGATCTTTTCATCTAACGCTTGGAAAAAAAGAATTAAGAAAATAATTGCTTTGTCCAAAAATATTGGTCTATTGCTTTGATATAAAGATATAGGTAGTAAAGCTAAATAGGGTTATTTGTCTATGTGGATGGAAATGAAACAAAGTTACTTTGGTTCCTAACTTTTTCCAGCTTTTGATTACATGGTGAGAGTATTCAGAACACAACCACTTCCTTCTAAGTCTACATTTCTCTGTTAATTTGCTGTTAGAGCTCACCCTATTATAGAGTTTGTAAGGCGTGTGCAGAGTATTTCTTCAATTTTCAGACAAACGTCTGGATCAAAGATGAAGTCACTTCATAGTCTTGCCAACTCACAACCAAAAACTGATGGCTATTATCCAAAACAGTACAGTGGTACTCAGTGAAAAAAAAACCCACTAATGTTTGAATGGTGTGGTGCTCATGGTTTTAACCATCACAGTAGCTGCAGCTTCCTGTGCCACATTTTCAAGTTCGTTGCTGTTCCCTCCCCCTCTGTGACATAGCCAAGATGGCGACCATTGAGGGTGAGAAGTGTCCAGCCTTTCACACTCCACTTTACTGACTGTTACGGTTAAGCCATTTGAGCAGTAGTAGTACACTGCTTGTTGCCATGTTGCCAATTGTCAATTATGCATTCAAAACAGCAAGTGTAAGTATGAAGGATTGTGAAATTACAATGAAAGCCTTTAGGTTACACCCTCTACAGTATGATTTGAGAGGACGATTTTAATCTTCCCACCACTGGACTTTAAGTCTTGACTCAGTCTTTGCTTGACACTGCTCTGACAATAACATTAAAGTAAACACAAGGGTCTCTAACAGTCTGCATAGCCCTGGCAACGTCCCATAGGTCATTAGACTTCTTCCTGGAAAACAGGGCAGAGCTAACAAGTGCACAGCGAGGTTTAATATGGTGTTAGTGTTAAGATAAGAGAAAAGCTTGTCTCTGTGCCTGGCTCGGTTTGTGTTTTTTCACCCACTGACGCTTTCTCTTCCTAAACCAAAACTGAGAGTGTAAAAGACAGGAAACAGAGCAAGACAGACAAAAACCCTAAAGAACAGCAAACTAGGTCAAGCTCTGTTTTAAGATCTTTGGTTTTACTTGTTGAAATGATCTCTATCTCTCATTGAAATGTTTAAGTGGACTCATAATAAATATACTAAAAACCTGTTTCATTGATTATACAATCACATATATTTTATTTAACAACGCTGCGGGAACAAAGCTAGCTGCTTATGAAGGAAGCAAGGAGGAAAGATCAGGCTGTGTTAAGCACTTGTGCACTTGTGCACATAGACACACACCCTTGCACATGCACACACACCCTCCCCTGTTGGGTGTAGAGGAGAATCAATATGTCTTTGAATGAGGGTCAGAAGGGTTGTCTGCCCAGGGAGAGCTGACAGATTTGCTCTCTTTTGCTCTGGTAAGCCCCTGCCTGCTTCTAACACCCCCTGACACACACACATACAGATGGAGACACACACACACACATATCACACACTCTCACAGACACGCACACACACACACACTCACAGACACACACACACAAACATGTAGATGGAGAAACACTCACATATACAAACAGATGGAAGGAGACACACACACAAAGATGTGACGCTTCTCCAGGAGGTTAGCATTCCGAGCATTTTACTGCAGGGATGTGATATTAGACATTCCACATCGAAATGAACCCGTGCATCCCCCACTGAGTCTGTGTACGTCCGTATATGTGAGTGTGTGTGAGAGAACCATGGTTGAAGCCAAGTTTGGACAACAGAAAACAATCTAGCTACAACCTTGGCAAGTGTCATAACTCAGGGTAGGACAAACGCATGACACACAAAGAAAAAATGAAATGTATGAGGTTAAAAAGGGACACATACAATTAAACCTAAAATGACTTACACACTCAAACACGTACACGCACACAAACACACACACACACACACACACACACACACACACACACACACACACAGGCGCACACATGCTCTCAAAAAACCCAAAGGGCCAGATTAGCCCCCTGCTCTTGACTTTTACCTCTCATCATGGAAAACTACTGCAAATATCTACCCCACCTGACTCCAAATTGTCTCAGCTTGCACAATATAAACACAAACATATCAAACACATATCACGCGGTGATGGAAGCAACCAATTAGGACATTTGGCCACAGATAGGTAGTTTTAAACGTTTCAAATCAAAGGAGGGATGCGATGGCAGTGCATTTTACCTGTGTATCTTCTAGGATATCACAACAGGACCATATTGTCAACAAATAAAAGCACACAGGACAACAGAAGAAAAAAGGATATAAGATGTGTTAAAACAAAGGCAAAAAATGCATAAAGATATTGCTAGGTTCTCATTAAAAAGAAATCAAGTTACCTGTAACATCTTGTCATTAGCCACATCTCTACATTTCCAGATGTGTCGCTTTAGGCTTAGTAAACTGACACCTCTTAAATATTAATAGCCTTTTCACAAATGTTTTGCTTAGATCAGAGACTGAAGAGGGAGAAAAATTATGAAAATGTTCATCTTAAAAAGCCTTAATTGCAAAATTACACCTCATTAAGGTGATTGATTGTTGATGTCTGTCTCGAAAACATGTTACAAGTACAAAAAATTGAAAACATATCTTAGCAGTATTTATTTTGTAAATCTAAATGAATGATTTTTCAAATTTTTTCTTTGGTTCTGTATATTATTTAATTTTGCTGTGTCCCTCAATTACTTTCCATCCTTTCACTGATGTAAAAAAAAAATCTGTAATATGCATGTGTGGTTATGTTTGCTCTATGTTTTTATGCTTATGTGTGTGTCTCTGTGTCTACATGTGTGCATACATCCTGTGGTTAACATACTGGTGCAGCAATTAGTAATCACTCATGGAGCTAATGACATCAATCAATGAGCTTTTAAAACCAGTCATTTGATAATTACAACCATCAGTGGTCACCCATGGATATCACTGTTCTATCTAGTACAATGCTCTCTTCAGTATGGCTCTTTCTCTGTATCTACTAATATGTCTCTTTTAACATCCCAAAAAAACAGAAGTGTCTAAAGAAGAGTCTAAAGAAAAGTATATATAAAAAGTATATATATATATATATATATATATATATATATATATATATATATATATATATATATATATATATATATATATATATATATATATATATATATATAATACATACTGGAGAATCTTAAGTTATAGGCTTATGTTTAGTCAAAATGTGTTAAGGCAACAAGATAAATCTGGGAATCTTTGGTAAAATCTCACCATGTAGTTATCTCTATCTGAAGGCTTTAATCTGGTGTGAAGAAGTGAGGGATGGAGACAAAGAAGGAGGAAACATAGAGTATTAAACAAAATGCAGAAACAATTCTGGTTATTTTCAAATCAGTAAGCGAGACAACAGCAGATATGAAAGTAAAAATTCAGAACTGAAACAACACTAGGATAGATAGATGTGTCATACTTAGTTTTATCCACTTCCCACTTCTTCTTTGTCAGATTTTGGATTTTATTCAGGATCGATGCAGCTGCTGTCTGCTCTCCAAACAACAGCTGAGGTTACTTTTCTTTTAGTCAATTCAGGGAATGGCTTTCTGTGGAATTTCTTGTCACTAAGTCTGAACTGCAGTTCCAATTTACATTTCGGTCTGAGTTCTTGAGTCACTATTTTTGGCTTACATCGTAATTGCCTTTTTGTCTTTGTCATTTTTTCTTTCTCATATCTATAAATGAAACTAATGGAAACATCAAAATTTAATGGGGTTTTTTTTGTTTTTAAGCTTAATCTTTGTTCAGTTCCAAAAGTACCTCATATATCCTTTTTTGTGGTTGTATGGACATTTGCAGGTGCATTTTCTATTTTCGATGCAGAATAAGACATGAAAGAGCCAATATTGGTGCAGCCGCTGATACTGGAGATCAATAGTACAATTTGAAAAACCATAAACATATTCTGCATGTTTTCAAAATAAAATCCTTAAGTCCCTATGGCTGTTGCATCCAATATAAATTTGTTCTTTGTGACCTTGACCCTAAAATCTGTTTCACTCAGTGAAAATTAAGTGTCCAGGTGGCCAACTGACAACTACAGGGTCTGAATATGAGCTAACCTGCACATCATATAGGTGCACAAGTATGCATGTGTGTATATCTACTGATGTGTGTGTGTGTGTGTGTGTGTGTGTGTGTGTGTTTGCGTATGCACATTTGTGTGTGCGCATGTGGTGCAGATGCACAATTACCAGGCAGGCGCGAATCGATAGGTGCCTGCTGACAGATGGATTAGCACGGTAAACAGATGATACACACACCGCTAAATTATTCATCCGCTGAACAGTGGGCTGGGTTTCCACACACACCCGGTGACGGGGGAGAAGAAGATAGAAGGAGGGGGAAGGATAAAGGGAAGGAGGGAGCGAGGTGTGAATAAGGAGGATGATGATGAAGAGCCTGAAGAGGTAACTTGTGGGTTTTTTTGTTTGTTTTTTTTAGCAGAGGTACACTGGAAAATTATTTTTTTTCCTTATTTGGAAATTCACTGAGAGGCTGGGACCTGCACTCAAACCTATGATTTCGTGAGCGTAGTGTATGTGCCTCAGCTCTACTCAGTGACTCAAACACGAGGGAAAAAACACCCAGGGACAGGACGACTCCCGTGTCCTTCTAATGCCTTTTAGATATGCAGAGGCACCACAGGGTCAACGTGAAGTGCCTCGCAAGGCGTTTGAGACACCAAACACACACACGTGCACAAACATCGACACACTCATCTTTCTTTTTTCGCATCTTTTTCTCAAGTGCAGGCAAATCCGTGATCACCGACTCTTTATGCCTTTAACAATACTCGTGGCATGAATATTGTGGATAAACCTGATCATGCTGTATGAGAGATATGCACCATTATGTTTTTGAGTTGAAGCACCTTTACGGTGGATACGCAGGGAGCTTTTCAAAGAAAGGACAAGCCCCTTTTAAATCAGTATTTTCAGACAGCCTTTTGGTTGGAGCACTTAAAAAGGCTGTCATGATACTGTTAGAATGGGGATTAGCATTGCTGGGGGTTTTTGGAACCTTTTAGGAACCTATTCCACCAGAATGTCCTATGAAAAGTGGATAAAAAAGTGGATAACAAACTGTAAGGAAATGATGGTTAAAGAAAAAAAGGATACAGACTTCTATGAGACCTCTAAGTCTCTGCACTACCACAGTGTGCTCCCACTATTGAATAGTATAGATTCTGGTGCATGCAAATCATATGAGTACTCACACACATGGCCACACATACTGTGGTATGCATATGAAACACCCTTTATTGATTTCTTTTACCTTTCTAAGGGATGTTTGCAGCAGATGCTCAGCCTTGCCTACTTGGTGTGGCTGAAACTTTTAAAAACAAAGGAGGAAGAAATCAAATGTAATGGCAATGTAACGGGGAATTTGTCAGTAACCGCAACTTTCAAATTCAAACAGGAAAAAAAATGGTTCATGGTCAAATAATAACATTGAAAAAAATCTTCCTTCCTTTTTAGAGATGTCTTTCACTTCCCAAAAAAGCTACAGGTGCAAAAGGTTTAGTCACTCTTGTCACGTAAAAAGTGTGTGTGTGCATGTGTGTGTGCTAAGTAACAGGCCCATCCAGCTTTGTGAAGCACTAGTGCATTACAGTGCCAGTGCATTACAAACAACTAACGATCTCGAACCGGCAACGGCCCCGCATACACAAACTGTTCACTTGCATCATGGCCACCATCAGAAGGAACCAATCAGATTTGATGAATAATTCAATATTAAAGAAGGTGTGACCAAGACAGGGAGGGGACAGGCCCCTCTGCCAAGGAAGTGGGCTTTTTTGGAAACGGGCCTGCTGTTTGTGAATTAGTGTATGTGTGTGTGAAAGTGAGAAAAGTGGGCGGGGGGGGTGCTGTCACACTAGACTGCATCCACAAACTGGCTGCAGATTAGATTACTGAGGAGAGGGAAGGAGAGGAGGTGGGGGTGAGGAGAGGAGAGAAGGAGATGAGGACAGAATGGAGGTAGGGAGGGGGAAGAGAAGGAGAGGGAAAAGAAGGATGAGAAAAGGGAAGGAAGGAGGAAGAGAGCTGGGAGAGGTGAGAGGAGAAAGGGAGACAGTTGCAGGCAAGACTGTGGAGAAAAATAATCTTTTAACACATCTGCATTAGGAGGCATCTTAATTCTGGAGCTCTGTTGAGAAATAAGCACATCTGTGTTTCTGCCAGACGTTCAGGAGCAGCAGCCGTTTGGCAGTGACATGCAGAATGGTAAAGAGCAGGAGACACATTAGTATTGTCTGTCATTTTCACAGTGAGGGGGACAGTTTGGTAAAGTTAACTCGTGATTTAAGGGATTGTTGGTGTGTTTTTCTTGGTCTTTACCGAAGAGGATAAACATATTTATGATGCCCATTCACTCATTTCATCACTGCTGGAAACTCTGGCAGTTACAGATGGAACGGTGTATTTACATTTTGTTCAAAAACTCGGTGATCTTTTGCAGAGGTAGGTTCAGGGCTGTGGCACGCCATGACCTTATGTGAGCTTGTGTGTGTGTGTGTGTGTGTGTACTGATATTAAAGCTAAATGTTTGTTGTGTTGCCAGGTGTGCTGCAGTTGTATGAGGCTCAGTGGAGTTTTAACACAGGGTTTTTATTGGCCGAAGCCGACATCGCCAGGGGAACCAAATGGAATTCCGGAACCCGGGACATTACGGACCTGGCTCTGTGTGTGTGTGTGTGTGTGTGTGTGTGTGTGTGTGTGTGTGTGTGTGTGTGTGTGTGTGTGTGTGTTTGTGTGTGAGCAAGTGGCAGAGAGAGAGAGAGGCAGAAGGAAAAAGAAAGAGAGAGAGACTGTTACTTTGTGTTTGCTACAGAAAATAAAATTCCTGAATCTAATCAAACAGAAGTGGGAATAAGGGAAGTACAGTGCTTTTTCAGAGTATTAGCAGGTGTGTCCGTTCAAGTAAAATCCTCTTTTAAGAGTAAAAATAAGATAAAATGACTTTTGAGGCTGAAGAATATTTTTGCAGGGTGCTATAGAGGGAATCCTCTCATTTCATCTTCTCTCCTTCCATCATTTGCCTTAGACCAACTCGTTAATTACTCCTCCAGACAAACACAAAGTCAAACACAGACACACATTTGTGCTTCTATCTCTGTGAAGACACTCATTGACACTCATTAATGCTTTCCTTTACCCTAACCCATACCTAATTCTAACCTGGGCCCCAAAACCAAGTTTTAAGCCTCAAAGAGACTTTTGAAGGTGAGTCAGACAGTGAAGACGGGACAAAATCTCCTCAGTTTCCTGTAATGTCCTCACTCCAAAGGTGTAAAACTCAAACTGGTCCTCACAATGTATAGCCATACAAGTATACACACACAGTGATCTGTGTCCAAATGGAGTGGCTGGGCCAACAAAAGGCTTGACAGGAAGCGACTAATCCTTGATCTGCGCAGTGTCGCAACAATGGCCACAAGATTCACAGCAATTGCACAAGCACAGACACACACACACATACACATTAGACAATTGCTGCTTGCTTCCACTTACCACCCAGAGAGAGAGAAAGGGAGGGGAAAGGAATGGCTCTGAAGACAGATGAAAAGGAAATATTTCCATACTACACTGATGATTTCATTAAAATATATAAATCAAAATATTTCTATTAGCAAAACACACAACTTTTTATACCCCAAGATTACAATAAATGGAAACCATAAACTATTATTAGGTAACATGTGCACAATATGGATGGATCAGATATGTGGAGGAAGGTATTGAAATACACACACAGTCCTCACCCTGGGGGAGCTGCCAGAGGGGCAGAAGGGCATACACTTGGGGGTAAACAAAGCCACCACAAGTAGGACAGTCCCTGATGTGTGTGTGTGTATGTGTGTGAGTACGTGTGTGGCACACAGTGGAGACTGACAGGGAGGCAACATGAGAGGGACAAGCCTTTTAACATCTGGCTAAGCACTGACTGGGAGACACATACACACACACACACACACACACACACACAGGCAGGCAGGCAGGCGAGTCCCAGTCCTAATTATTAGAACACTCTTACTTAACTTAACCCTGCCACTAGACCGTGACAGGCAGAGATGGAGGTGGTGGGAGGAAGAGGGGGGAGGTGAAGGAGGGCATATTTTTGTGAGGACAAGGAGAAGGATGAGCGTTTCTGTCTCCTTTGCTGGTTTTTTAACTCCTTGTTTGCCATGGAAGGGAGAGGAACATAGGAAAAACAGAAATGAAGGAAAATGATTGGAGAATTAAAAATATAAAAAACAGAAAAAACAAAACAAAACAAAGCACAAACTCCTTGATTGACAGGTGGTCTGTGGGAAGTACAGTGCAGAAATGCAGAAATCTGTTTGTCATCCATCAACATCAGAGTCAGTATCATCCATCTTTCCTTTGTGAGAACGTTCTTTTTCCCAGTATTTTTTCTGCTTTGACTTTTATTTATTTATTTGTTCATTTATTTTTAGCTGTCCAAAGTTTGTGCTACTTTGCCCCAGAAAGAAAGAACACACGACATTTGCTCTGTGCAAGGGGAAAAAAGATAAAGATAAACAAAGAAAGGAGGCAACACCAAAAAAAGAACAGAATAAAGGCAGACAAGGCCTCTCACTGTGTGTTTTAACAGCTGTGGTGATGCATGCGGTTAAACATTAAAACTGTTATATGTTGATGGGAATTCGAGAAGAACAAGATGTAATAAGCTGCAGTTAAGAGAAGCACATTCTGTCTGTGCATCAGTGTTTTTTAACTTAAACCCTCTTACAGTAAGGTCAGTCATCGTGGACATTAGTGCTATCTACCTGTCTATGGTGCGCTGTCAGAAGAATTCCTCTGCTTTTATTTCAGTCAGGCAGATGGGATCTGCATTTCAGCTCAACATCTCACCATCCTCCCTCTGTCCTCCCCTCCTTCCTTCCCACAATGCTTTTTTCTTGTTGCTTTTATCCTTTCTTTTATCTCGCCTCCCCTTTCTTCCCCCTTCCTCCCTTCCTCATATGTTCCTTGCCCTCACTCTGTGGTAAAAGAATTTGTGTTTTCTTTCTTTTCCTGCCAGGGATTCCCATTTCTTTTTTCAATTGTGCATTTGTCTTTTAAATGGCTTTTAGACTTATTTTTTTGTATTTACTGTCTATGTTAATTGTGAATATAAAAATGTACATGAAAGAAAGAAAGGAAGAAAGAAAATGAAACAAAGACAGAAAGGAAGAAAGAACAGGAAGCCGGGTTAGGTATTCAGGGTCAGGTTCAGTGTAAATCTCTCAGCCTTATAAATGTTGAGAGCACAGAGAACGTAAACAAACTAACTACAGAATGTAAACAGACCACAGCTGTCACACACTCATATGGGGAGATGCACATACGCACACAATGGGGGGGGGGGTAGAAAAACAATGGAGGGACAGTACTTCGGTACATAGACAAACCTTCACATCGACACGTCATGCAAAAACATCAAATCCCCTCTGCAAACAAACAAAAGTGCACAACAAGGGCGGAGTGTTTCATTTGTCAACATTCCCATTAATTCCAATCACACATCCCATAATTCCATTCTCTCTTCTACTGTATGCACAAAACCCCTTTGTATCCCTTCATTCTTCTGCTAAAACCTCACAATGTGAATACAGTAAATGCTAATTGCTTTTACAATAATATGACATGCATACTCCTCTTAAGGCATGATGGGGCCTTTATGCACAGGTTTAGCGGCTGACAGGTTAGCGGGTTTAGTTAACAGCCAACGTGCCTGCCGGTGCAGTTCGGGGATTTGGGAGGGCTTAGTATAGAGTAGGCTACTGTCGCCTGAAGTAGCACACGGTGAGCTTGACAGAATACAGCGCAGGGAAGTTAGGGTTGTAGGGTTTTTCAAGTTGTTTAATATCCTTTTTTTCTAGTGTCAACCAAAGTAGCAAGGATCACCTTCCCATCTGGGATTAACCTGCATGACAGGTGATTGGATTGTGATCGGATTAATTCCAGGTGTAAATGGCTGAATGCAGGACAGATGTAAAAGTAGGAGTGTTGAGGATCTGTGTCACGTTTAAGATCTGGTCACTCAAAGTCATCTGCAGGGAAGTTTTTATTGTATTGTATTGTATTGTGGAAAGTATCTTTTTTTTTTTTATAGAATCGAAGATCACATGCCACCAGGCATTTGCATGTGTCTGGTGAAAAGATCTTGAAATGCAGGTGTTTATATTTACAGGATGCAGTTGAGTACAACTTTGAAGATCTGACTTCCCAAATCATCATCATGACTGTATGATGGCCAGTGAGTTTTCTAATATGCACAGAAATGTGTGCCACTAGTATTAGTATTCAAGAATTATTAAAATTGCAATGCAGGTGCAAAGAAACTAACAAGCAAACATGTGACAGCTCAGACAGTGACACACTTGTAGACAATTTTGATTATTAAAATGTTCAAGGATGGGGAACAAGCCAAATGAATTATTTTCTTTCAGCTCTGAACACTAAGTTATCAGTCATGTGTAATTTATTTAGTAGAGATATCAGTATTTTAATGGCAGCAATAAACTATGCCCATGTAATAATATCAACATAGATAAGATATACCATCGTTAATGACACATAGTGGTTCAAAGTTCATAAACCAGACTAAGATCTGCAATGTCATGCTGCTCTTAATGCACCCTTATAATTCAAGCAGTGTAGCCTGTGAAAACATAGCAAACTTCACATACTGAGAAGTTCTGGAAACCTATGAAGTTTGATCTAGTATTTTTATTTACCTGTTTGCCATCATATATATGTTCAAACTCTTATGAATAAACCCTAATATTTAAGGTTTTATAAAAGAATCTGTGATAACACTGTATTATCCCAAGTATTATAAACTTGTTTTCACTGCAAGTCTGTTGAGAAGCTGCTACGGTATGTGTGAAGCAGCACAAAGGCTGCTAGTTATCTAATGTGTGTGTGAAGCAGCGAGAGCACTGTCCTCATGGGATTGTACCAAAGTGTTGTTTGTTCTTTGCGCCTCCACTGGACAGCCAAAACCAGTGAAGGAGAACCCATAATTCTTTTCTGTAAGCAGTGCCTCTGCACATCCAATTGCATTAGAAGCCTATGGTAGAGGTGGCGGCTACTTGTGCCAAGATTTAACCTGATTAGATACAGATTCAGCCGTTCCAAAAGACAGCACAGGAGCCCTGCACCCATCTCCTATTCTATTTCTGGCTTCAGTCTTAGTGCTCATGAATCTGTAGTGATAAGGTGGGACATATGGCAGTGACATACTCAATACTTAACTACCACATTTCTCTTGAGCAAGGTACTTTACCACTATCTGTTGCTTGGTGCTGCTATAAACACAAAAGGTTTAAAACGCACAGGAAAGCGGTCAAGATTTTAAATGAAATTGGCGGTCTAATATCTCTTAAACGATATTCTATTCTGCAGCAAAGTTGCAAGACTTTCTTCCCCTGGCCTCTTTTTTCTTGTCTCTCTGAGTTTATGTGCTCTTTGATATCTTTCTCCCCTTTCTTATTCCCCCTGGCCAGCCACGGGGTGTCATTTTCCCAATTTCATCCTTCTCTTTCTCACCCTCTCTGTCTCTCCTGCGGTGGTCTTTTTATCGGATCAGTCTCAGGTCGTCGCCTCTGTCTCTCATGTGTTCCATCAAGGATGCATCCCTCAAACACACACACACACACACTAACACACACACACACACACACACACACACACACAAACACACACACACACATACATACACACACACGCTCAAAGATGAAGGAGGATGGAAAGAGGGAAGAGTGAAGTAAAGACAGAAAGGGAGAGATCCGATAAACTTAAGAAAGGAGAGACAGAATTGTTAAAAAATACAGAGAGAGACAGACTTGTGTCTTATATTATACATTACAAGCACGTCTCTCTTTCTGTGTCTCTCCTAATTTGTCACCGAGATCCGATGCAGCTTGTTGACATGTGTAGGAGCTGTCGGTGGTCATGCTGAGAGCTGTTTGTGCTGTTTGTGCGTCTGGAAGAGTGTGCATGCTTGTGTGTTTGTGCTTGGAGCTCTTACAACTCTCCCATCTCCCTTTTATTACACACACACACACACAAACACACACACACACACACACACACACACACACACACACACACAAACATGGCCTGCCAAGGTTTTGGGTTTGTGGGTAAATCTTTTGGCAACGGCGCTGCCGGCATAGAGCTATGATGAATGCTGATGGCAAAGAGCATGGCCGGTCTCTGAACCAATCATTCATACACACATACACACCCACAATCACTAATCAGATTCCCAGTGCATGAGGGCCAAATGGCATCTTTCCACTAGTGAATGTTAATGTGACCAGTGGAGCTTGTGGGCTTGTGAAACAAGGATAGGGAGAGCCAGGAGAGATGATGACAAGAGAACATAGATGGGATTGTTTATTGGTGTGTGTGTAGTGCTAGTATGTCAAAAATTGCATTCTTTTACAAATTGTAGCAAGTTGTACTTTGGTTTTAATTTGAGAGCAAAACAAGATCAGATTTGTGTATATTTTTAGGATATTTTGTGTCCTTTTATGTTGGGTATGTCTTGTTTGAAGGTTTAATTATCTGTAGAAAAAATAGGTTTATGTAAATAAAAAGGTTTATGATGTTACTACATTTTTGCTAAAATGTGGGATGAATATTGGAAGTGTAACACTGTGAAAATCTGGCACACAACTGTCCAAACACAAAGCACAAACACAAAGTGGATAAAATCATGGTTTTAGGGATGTGTCTAATTTGTATCAGATACTATCAACAGTACAAACATTTCTAAAAAGCTGGAAGAAAATGGATAATGGACATTTGGACAAGTTATTTGGTGTGTGGTCATATACCTCACCAAAATATTATGAAACGTATCATTTTCATATCATCATAAGAGCATATTCTGGCTCTGGAAGAGCCATTAAGAACAGAAATGAGTAAACCTATGTGGTTTCAGTCCTGTGTAAGTGCACATTATGCAATAAGTTCTAATGACTTTTCTTAATATACCTACAAGCTAATTTTACATAAAGATGGATGATAAATATGTATGAAAGAATAACCCAACATAAAGTGTTGTATTAAGGTCTCCAACAAGCCTCCAGAACAGCTTCAAGTCTTCCTTGTCATAGATTCCTCAAGGGTTGGACTCTAATACAGGGATGGAAATCTTTCTTCTAAAACATCCCCCCTCATATATATATATATGTATATATATATGTATGATAAAAGTGATGGAGAGCACTGTCTAACAGTTTGCTCCAAAATCTCCCAAAGCCTCTTCACATAATTAGGATGGTATCTGGTGACTGTAAATAGCAAAGCATGTATTTCATTTCATCCCGGCCATACTCATGACACCATTCAGTGACACCTTGTGCTCTGTGCAGTTGTGCTCCCACTCATTTATCCAGGATTTCCTATAATTCTTCACCCCATCTGTATGCGCAGTTTAATGTGGTTATAGTTTGCTTGAGTGCAATATAAAACAGCTATGAATTGCTACTTACAGCGCTCAATGCGGTCCTCAGGGCTGGAGGAAGTCTCTCGATCAGACAGGAGGCCTGACACAGCAAAGATCTTTTTCCCACTGTCCTCCACTGCCTTCAGGGCACTGCTGGGTGAGCCTCCAGGAGGGATCTGAGCACCTCCAAAGTCATACTCTTTCCCCTCTGCATCAGAGTATCGCAGGTGGGGTGAAGCCTCTGCATCCAGGCAGCCCTTGAGGCGCTTGGCTGGGGTGAAAGCAGACTGATACCCACCTGGTGCCCCATCACGATCTTCTGGAGGTGAGGCAAAAGGCCTGAAGGCGCCGACGCCACTGTGATTCAGCATGCTGATTGGCGAGCAATCCAGGTTAGGTGGGGCAAACTGATGATGGAGGTGGAGGAGAGATGGAGGAAATTCCCTGTTGGGGAATCCCGGCGGGACTGCGCCTTGGCGGTGGTACATTGAGGCAAAAGTGTAAGAACCATTGTTAAATGGCAAATGGACATCTTTCTCAACAGAAACTGGGACACCAAATGGACGCGGTTGCTGACAGGGAATGGAGGCATCGCGAGAAGCTTCAGCGGTGGAGGCCAGGACCATTAGGGCTGGGGAGGCCAGGGGATTGGGCAGGTAGGAGGAGCTCTCCATTTTGAAGGCTGCCCTGTGGAGGTCCATGTCTGGACGGAAGGAAGAGGTCGTAAGGATTTTCAGAGGAAGAGGAGGAGATGTTTCCTCCTCAGTGAGATTGGAGACAATGTCCAAGACCCTCGGAAAGGGTCTGAGGAAGTGAGGGAATCTGGATTGGAGAGTTAGACAAGGGAGTTGTTTTTTTGTGGAGGAGGCTCAAGGAAGAGCCATTCATAAGAAACAAGAGTATTCTTGAAGAAATTAAGGACAGTCTGCCAGTGTCAGTCCAGGGTTGAAGTATTCAGTTCATTTCTCTTCAGTGGAACTAAAGAGATCTAATCTGTCTCCAGTCAAATTCACTTGAACTCTGCTCAGTCCAGATCATTTCATGCAAGGTAAGTGCTGCTGGGGTCGTTCAGGCAGACCTACAGACTTCACAGTTTGGACCAGTTCCTATTATTAAATACAATGAATTTTCAATATTAAGTTTTTTCTCCTGGGAAAAAACAGTAAAAGCTTCCCTTTTGTGGAGTTTGTTGGAGGTGTTGCAGAAGCAAAAGGGTCCGGGGAGGGTGGACATCAAAACTGGTTCCTCACCTTCATTTGGTCCCGAAGCTGAGGGGATACAAAACACAAGAATTAGATTTCTACTCAGTTTTAGAGCTCTGTGATTTTGTTTCAACAATACTGTTTCAACAATATCTTACTAGAGCAAGGGAAACAATTTGAAAACCTTGCACTCAAGATGTGTTCTTGCACTCAACCAGTTGTTTTAATGCAAGTCACAAAAACAGCTCTCTCACCTGTTCCGCCAAATTACCCAGACATTGCATTGTAACATCTCAGTTGAATGCCCTGCTTAAACCTGTTTAGACCTAATATGTGATGGGTGAAGATAATTACACTTAATTAATGTGATAGACTTGCGGTCAGACAAGACCTGCACTTTGACACATACTCTGTTCAGATATCTCTTTTGGTAAATCCTAGTTTTGCCTAAAAAAGCAGCTCTTTTCTTTTTCTTAGATTTATGATATAAATTAAAATGTACACCCTTCCACATTTACCTTAGAACTCCTCATCTTTTCCTAATGATGGGAACTTTCAGAGACAAGAGACATGCCATGCTCTCAACCTGAATGTGGTTTAAAGGCGGGGAGCTTAGTGGAAATTTTTTTTTATAAAGAAGTCACTGGAAGTCAAGACTTGAAGTCAAAGTCCTCAGGGACAGAGAGTTCATAGGTGGACACTGTTGTTGAAGCCACAAATTCAAAACCTCTTGGGAAAAAGTGTCCTCAAGTTGACACTATTGATCAAATCCTGTAAATCCCTACCCATTGAAAAAAGCCAAGAACTATTTCAAACCCCAAACTTCTTGCGCTTCCCCCTCCCCTTTCTCATCTGCTGTTAAAAAAAAAAAAAAACTTTTCCAAACTGGTTCCATATCACATATTTCCATTCTGATCTCTACAACCCTCCACGTCTCATCTCTTTCTAGATGTCCCCTCCTTGTCCTCCACCTTCCTAATCTGTCCATCTCCTCCTCCTCCTCTTCTTCTCTCCATCCTCATCTCCTCTTCTCATCTCCCTAGCGCTATCTTTCTTCCCTCCCTCTTCCATCTCAGATCTTGGTTTAAGCCGCTTATTCCTACCATCGTCCGGGATCTTATTGGACCAGAACCACTTGTCTTAAGATAAGGACACACACACATCCACACTTCACCCACAACCACACATCTGATAAGAGGCTATGTGGCTCAATGTTCAGCTCGACACCTAACTCCGTGGGGGGAACAGACTCCACACTCCTGCAGGCTATGCTACCCTCTCTTCTATCTCTCTATCTAACCACTTTTAATTCCTCACTTTTACTATCTGTCCTTCCTTTTTCTGTACTTCTCTCCTGTCAATCTCTTCTCCTCTCATCCCTACGTCTCTCCCTCCTTCCCCGTCTCTGCCTCTCTCTTCTCCCTTGGGTGATTCAGATGGGTGATATCATATCAGACCTCCCCATCTGCCATCCACGAGCCAGAGGAAATCTGACTGAGTGAATAAATTAGCCGTACTTGACCTCACGACCCCCCAGCATCCGTAGCACCAGACTAGAATCTTTCCTCCTGGGGATTAGATCGGAGCATGCGATTGGTCGGTCTGAGGAACGCAGAGAGGCAGCCGATGAAACGACAAAATAACATTTCAGAGATTCTTATCCCCAAAGGGCAATTTGAAGGTGGCTGGCTTGTTAAGCAGCCAATATGTTAAGATTTAGGGCTGGTAAAGATGTGCCTTTACTACATAGGTGATTGTGGGATTTTGTGCGTCACTCAGGATAAGAATATCGGATGACTGACTAAATGCAAATAGCTTATCATGAGTAATTTTACCAGATTTTTTTGAATCTGATAAAAACGACATACAGTTTTTTTTTTTATGATGAAAAAGCAATATACATGTTTCTATTATATAAGTCACTGCTGCCATCAAAATTCAACACCAGTGTGAGTTGAAAAGGTCAAACATGAAGTCATGTGCATACATATATAAACACACAACAAATACTAACTCGCACAGTATCAAGTAGCAGCCAGGCCTTCGCTAGATGAGCTTCAAAGCTGCGTTGACTACCAGCCAACATCAAAGGAGAAACTCCCTGGGAAATGAAAGGAGAAAATCTTTTATAGCTATCAGCTGTCCACAACACTCATTCAAATCAATTTCCAAACCTGATCTCGGCTTTGGCACGCTCCTCCACCTCCCACACAAAGACACACACACACATCAACAACTGCCAAGAGAGAGGACAGGGCCCAGAGACACAGAGAGATGGGGAGATGTGAGATGTTTTACATTACCGCAAATGTACAGTAGACTAGTGTGGAGTGTTGAGAACGGCTTACTCTAACACGCCTCTGGTCTGGACAGATGCCACAGAGTCACATTACATGCCTCTATTCCTCCTCCTCCACCACTTCCTCTTTTCACCCTCTTGTCTCTACCTATGGCGGTCCGTCCCGGAAATAGCACCTTGAAAACGTAGCTATAACGAAACTCTTTTTCGTCCCCTCTTTCTCCTCTCCCTTTTTCTATCAGCTTCCTCCCTCTCCTTCTCTTCCTCTCTCTGTCTTTCTCACTTCCACGGCTGGCGTCCTCTCTCTGTTCGCGCTGTGGATCACATCACGCTTTCTCCTGTACAACCTCTAAAGCAGGAGTGTGTCTGAGGTGTTGATAGGGAGGTAATACACTGATAAGTACCGGGATATTTCAATTTTATTATCATTAGCCAGCAGGCCGAGGGGCAGTGAGCGGAAGGCCGCCAACATGAGGCAGTCAATCCAATAAGAGGATGGTGGATATTCCCTTGCAGGCCGCGAGAGGAGAGGAGAAGGGAGGAGAGGAAAGAGGAGGAAATGAGGAGAGGTGACAAGAAAAAGAGAGGAAACAAGGAGAGCTGACATGGAAAGGAGGTGGAGGAACCAAGGAAGACAGAGGCAAGAAAACAGGGACAAGGGAAGCAAGGAAATAAGAAAAGGAGAAGAGAGAATGGGTTTGTGGGATCTGGGTACAAATCTCCCTGGCACATATGCACATGTCATTAATTTGGCCTCTCGAAACAGAAACAGCTCTTCAATGCTCTCTCTGCATTTAATGTTTTTGTTTGCTTTTGTATCCATCCTTAATGATATTAAAAATAACATGCTTCAGTTTGTAATTTACAATATTTTCCAACTATACTTATAATATTATACTAATAGAAGTGTCATAAAGTTGCTAAAAGTCTTCGATGTTTTCCAAAAATCATAATTCAAGATGACATACACCTATGCATATCATCAATATACAAGTGCAATTACATCTCACGCACACACACATAATGTCAGTCGGTGCCACTTACAATCCCATTTGCCACTTAGGGACATTGTCTGACACTGGGTATATGCATTTTATAATAGAAAACGTCACAGGGGAACATTTACAGCGTTGTCATAATTTGATTACAGTGTGCAAGAATGATACAGCTGTCAGGGTGATATTAAATACAAACAGCGAGGAGGGCTTTTCACGTCAAATCTGCACTTTAAGTGACAATGTTGTAACAGTCAGTGAAATTGCAGTGTCAACAACAATGTGCTTTAACATCATTCTTAGGGGAAATTTCACTCAGGAAATATGAGCTAGTAAGGGGGGGGGGCAGCAGGAGCAGTCACAAATTCCATGTAAAATAACTGGTAACACTGGTTATAAACATTATCATTATTCTTTAAATATAATAATAGAATGTTATTTGCCCACTGACCAACTCAAATAAATTTCAGGGGTTAGAGACATTTTGATGGTGGCATTATGCACACAAAATATCACTTTATTCCTATAGTGATATGAACGATGAAGAGTTTTCAAAATAACATTCCTATGTAAACTAGGATCAAAAATTTTATCGGCCTCAAGGTCTTTGCATTCCAGAAGTTGCAGTTGATTCCTTTTGCGATCGAGAGTGTCGGGATCAGAAAAGTGGAAGGGAAAATGGGATCCAAATAACTACACTAGTGACAAAAAGCAGCTGTCTTATCCAAGCCTCCCTTTTTGTTGACTGGTCGGAATAAATTTTTTCCTGCTTGGCTGCTTTGAGTGTGTAACCAACGCTTTTGCTGTTCCAACACATCACTGAAAACTTGTCAGATCGGGTTTTGCAGTGTGTCGCTGAGTTTTGGAGAGGAACGAAGAAGAATCCAATTTTTGTTATAAAAATATCTTGTCGACTGTGACTGGTGTGTGTGTGTGTGTTTTTACGCATCTGTGTCTATGTGTGTGTCTACGGAGACCGGCAGAAAGCGAAGAAGCTGAAGTTTTTTTTTTGTTTTTTTTTCCTAATGGAGACAGAGAAAAGCAGTCAGAACCGCAGTCCCGTCTGAATGAGTGTGTGTGTGTGTGCCTGTGTGAGCAAACTCTTCCCGGTTCATGGGTATATTTAGAGATTGTTGACAAGCGTGAAAGTGCCACTTTTACATTTTATTACAAGACATGTCAAGCCGTGTCACTCAACTCTTTCTCTAGTGAACACACACACACACACATTCACTGATACATGCCAGATCACCTATGTATAGACAATTTAGAGTTTCGAAGAGTTGAGCATTACACACACAGCACACACTGGTATTTAATAAGGAGCAAGCTAAAGTATGTGGTGTAAAAGAAAAAACAAAACTCTCCTGACAGTAAAATGCTCATGTCAAAAAGCCCTGAAACTCCAGTTAAAATTTACAGCCTCTAAAGTCTACCCTATACTTTTCTCCATGTTTTTTACTCTTCCCTTAAAGCCCTTGCACATCTTATTTTAGGGAAAATTTAGCACTGTATATTTTGACCACTTTAAAAGTCAACCAAAAAGAAAGGCCAGTTATCAAAATATTGAACTATTATCATCACAGAAAGGTATATTGATCTAAGCGCAATGTCTTGAGGATGATAATAAATATCACTGAAAAAAATCGAAACATCTCATTTTATTACTAAGAAAACAATTTTTAATCATAGCAGTATCCATTTTCCTGGATGGAAATGTAGCTTTAAACTATAAGAGAGGATGTCATTCAGTCTATTTGAAAACTTAAAAAACAAACATGGAGATGTATGGTATTTACACCTTAACTTTTCTCTCATGATCACAATGCATTTGCGCATGACATTACTGAAGGTTTGCTCTGTTTTATTTAAATTGGTTCAGTCAAAACTGCATTTTTCAAACCATGCAAAGTTAACCAGCCAGTTCTAGAAAAATGTTTCACTGACCAAAAGACAAAGAAAACAATGCTATTTAAAAACCTGCTGTCAGAAATGAAATATTTGTTGTCATAACACACTCACGGTGGGAAACAGAGGAAATAAATGTGTCTGTACAGTGTGTGTGTGTGTGTGTGTGTGTGTGTGTGTGCCTGTTTTTTTTTTTTAACATAAAAAGCATGAGCTAACCTGCAGACAGGTCCACTCTGTATTCCAGACAGACTGCAGTGTTTGTGCTTGTGCATGAGTAGGTGTGTGTGTCTGCGCGTGTTTGCTGATGTCCAAAGCAACAGTCGATACTATTGAAATCTACTCATTCATGTCTGGCCATGAGGCAAAGCTCAAATGTCCTTGTGAATAAGAATCACACCCATTACCCCCCCCCTTATTTTATTTGTCCTTGTCTTTCTTTTCAGATGTAAAACCCCAATTTTGTTTCCAAATGTCTTTCAGATATCCAATCTTATGTTTCTCTTTTCTTTTTTCCTCTGTCTTCGCTCATATAAAAATCTATAACCAGGTTATTTGCTTCAGTCACAGCTGCTGCAGTCAACGGGAGATATATGCATGAGCAGGGAAAAAAATATCACAGTGAGATTTAATAATAGACAGACACACACATCATCCTGAGGTGGATAATGACACTCAGGCAGTATTCAACACCAAAATCAATAAGGATTGGACAATTTGTGCAAGCTTTCTGCAGCAGTCAACCAACAACAAATGTATTTTGTGGAATGTGCTACTTAGCAAGGAATACTTCAACTCATTTGCATTTTTGAATGCAGGGAAAAAGAAGAGGGACAATATTTTTGTCGTATTCCTTCTCTGTGACATTCATGTAATACCCCTGCAAAAGGCAAGAGGATTTACTTCTCAAATAAGCCTTTGTGATTTCAGAGACAGAGTCATGGCCAACAGACAAAAATCATTCTGGAAGTTGGCCCTGACCTGTGGCAGGGATTTCTATTCATGGCAGAACCAGCGAGGCCCAGTGCAGTGGGGCCAGCTAATTCTTGGTACCAGACAAGGCTAAATGGGAAAAGCACACCATTCCATTGCTCAAAGTTTACCATCCCCAAAGTGTATTTTTGGATAACTGGTAAACCAAATCTCAGCATCTTTTTTTTTTCCTTTTTTGTCCCCATTAAAATAATGTTAAATACGCTTCATTCTACATATACGGCCAAGGTGCAAAAGTACTGGCCTGTATTCTGAAAAGGGCTAGAAATGTACTGTAATCTGAAGCACTTTGAATATGTATTTGACTAGAAAAGTCCAAAAAATAACAACTATTAGTCATGGAAAATAGGAAAAAAATCTCAGTTTCCAAAATTGTTTCACATCTTACAGTGGACAAAATTGCAAAAATTCCCAACATTTCCTGTTTTTGATCTATGTTGCAATCAATATGGAGGTTGTGTTTGGTGCCGCGTCAGTGAACTTAACGGAAACCAAAGATGTTCATTAAATAGCTGACAATCTGCTCTTATGCTTCATATTTTATTCATTTCTGTTATTGGAATAACAGATTTAAAATTTCCCATTTAAGAAATGAGGTATGAACCCACAAAACACCTGACGCATGACACTGATCTCTCATTGCTGACCGACAGGTAACTGAGCCTGTTTGCTGCCCCTGCAGGAGTGTGACTGAGTGTGCGGCACCAGCCACCCTACTATGACTCTTTATTGCTGTGCTGTGCCGGCGTGTACAACAGCAGCCACTAATCTAGCTGGCTGGCAGGCAGACAGGTGGCTGGCTGGCTGGCCGGTTTGTACCACAGGCTCCATGGAAGTGCAAGCCCATTGCTTCGAGTTTAACAAGGAAGGACTGTTGCCAGGTACACTGTTTTTGTTGTAATTATCCTTTATTGTGGAATTTATAATGATATTACAAACAGAGGTTAACTTATTTAATTCCTGAAGAGAAATGACCTGTTCTGCTCTATGCAGAGGTCAAAGGTCAGAGCTAGATAGAAGGCAGCAGGACTGGGGCTGTAGAGGTTAAGCCAGATGCTTTCTGACATGATGGCTTCAACCAAACCTATAACTTATCACAGGGCTGTCAGGCATGCAATGTGAATATCAAACTGCCTGTGTGTGGACATGCAGATGCATAAAGGTGTGTGCTCCTGCAGGTATGTGTGTGTGTATTCATGCACTGGATAGTGAGATCAGCCTCCCTGTATCAGTCTCGTCTCCTGCCTGGATGCCTGGCTGGCTGCACCGAGAAAAATGATAAGTAGGCTATACAAATACTGCCTGTCTGCAATCGATGGACGCAAATGTACCAACAGCGTCTTCTGGGGAGGTGTGTGTGGGGGTGAATATTAGCTGATTTTCCAAGCAGGGAGCTTGTGATCCGGCACATGGTGTAATTGACGAATGGGGAAACTTGAGAGAGATATGATGTGGTGGGTGGCCAGTGGTAGAGGGGGCAAAGGTGGGGGGGTGGAGGGGGATAGACCCAGAGAGAAAGAGACATGGAGCGATATGGAGAATAGAAAGTATCTGACATTCGACCCCCCCTCCCCCATTAGGCTAATTCTTTGACTTTCTCTTGTTGCCAGAAGCATCTCCAAGTGATAGTTACCCCTATAACGGCATTACCAGTGGCTGCCTTCTCCAATGCAATCAGACCATTAAACACAGTGCTGCATTCCCTCCATGGAGTTATTTCCTTCCAATAGAAAGTGACTGGACATGAGCTACTCCGCTTTCCTGTCATCAATAAAAGGAATAATTGGGTCTGTGTGTATAACATTTGCAGTAAGAGGATAAACCTCAGGTTCACAGCAGAATTCAGTTTTTGCTCAGTTTGTTAGAAATAGTAATTTGATTTATATTTTCTGCATAAGTATATATATATTTATGACAAGAGAATATTATCCTTAATATGATTCCATAGTGGTACTGTAGCTAGTAAAAACTAAAAAAAAAAATCATTCCCAGTCAGACTCAGACTTTAATTTATCAAACAATAAAAAAAACATGTATAATTTATCTATTACCTCAAAATAGACCAGAACTGTGAAAACATTAAATAAAAGCGATGGTTTGTGAAAAAATATGAAATCAAAAGTTTTCATCGAAGTTCAAACGTGGAATAAAAGACAAATCAATCCCAAGTCGCCCCAAAACCTCAATCTGCGTGTTGCGGACAGGTTGCAATTTCCAGCCAGGAGAAGCGTTTGGTTGGTTTGATAAGCGAGACAGCCCCTACAACATCCATCCATTAAATTATTGCATCCGGCTCTTCGCACTTAATTATGGTGATTATAGCGGCGATAACACGACAACAATAACACAAAGTTTTTAAGATGCAGACCGCGCAGGACGCAGTCTCTCTCTGAGGGGGGCCGCTCTGGCGTCTGCGTGTTCAAACACTTGTTATTTGCCGGCGACGCGCTTATTTCAATTACAGTCTGCATGTCAAATTAGCTCCAGTGCACAGTGTTTATTAGCACAACAAAATAATAAAACTCGGTGTGGGGGGGGGGGGGTCGGAGGAGGGGGTGGAGAAGAAGCTGGTTCTGCTTTTAATAAAGGATGAGGAATTAGTGCATATTGATAGGACTTAATAGACCGAGGGGGGTCATCAAACTGAGGGATCCATGGTTAATTTACTATCAGTGTCATGGTATGGGGGGGTAATAGGCGTGTGACGACGCATTAATATTTCCAAATATGAGAAGTATCCTTTTTGGACGACAATACATTTATATAGGCCTGATCAAATGCGAATTTATAGGAATTTATTTGGAAGAATTCAAGAAAAAATATACAGCAATTTCTGCAGCAAAACTTACATCCGCTTCCTTTTAGAATTCTTGATTATTCTCCTCTTTCCCCTCAGACGCTCAGGCGACAAATAAAAAAAACGGTGAGCAGCATAAATCCATTCCTGTATTCAGGAAAGAAAAATCACTTTTACTTTAAGCTCACTAACCAAAACATTTCCCACTGATGTATATGTGTATTCTGAAGCTGCTTGTCAGCTACTTAATGATCATCTACGCGATTTAAGATATAATTAGGCCGGTGGGAGATTTTGTTTTGTTTTGTTTTGTTTTTTTGGCCGTGGAGCTTCTTCGGATCCAAATTAAAATAAACTTCTCTCCCTGCGGCGATCGATCCGGCAGAGAGGTGTAAAATAGACATTAATTTTAGTTCACTTTTCGCTGCGCAAAGGAGGAGAGCAAGAGAGATCAATGGAGGGCAATAACAGCTGACTGCTGAGAGAGAGGAGGGGGGGTCGAAAACGCTGACATATAAATCATCTTTTGCTACTTTTCCTCCGACCCCGACACTTTTCCCCTCGTCCTTGCGCCTACGGACTATTCCTCGGGGAAAGAGAAGAGGATGAGGCCCAAATGAATAAATGGCAAAGGTAAAAAAGAACGTCCTTAAATTAAAAACCGAGGATATTGCATTAGGGTAAACAAACGTGTATAATTCCTTAATGGCTCAATTTGACAACCTGTGTCCTTTTTCATTTTAAAAAAAGCCAAACAAAAAAACATTTTCATACTTTTTGTTAGAAATAAGCATCAATATGTGAGCTCCGGGCTCATTCTATGGATTTAAACCAAACAGACCGTCTGTATTATTCATTATTCATTTGACAAAAAAAAAAAACAACAACAACAAAACAACATAAAATTGCAATCAAAATCCGACGTTGACATTAACTGATCAATATAAGTAGCGGCCTTTGTAGCGCGTTAAAATGTGGACTGAGGACGAGTGTTTTTATTCCAGGTGACAGAACCGTGAGCGGCGGCCTATAAATCAGGAAGTCTGGAATCTGAGGCGGAAAATAATAAAAATGACACCGACACTGACAAGACGGAGAATCACTGCGGTTGACAGCGTCTCCCGGTGAAGACGGACAAACCGCTTTAATCAGACAAAAAATGTTTTTAAAAAATGCAGCTTTCATTTTTCTTAATTATAAAGGAAAATTAGATTTTTACGAGAACACAGGGTTGTTTAAATTATCTTTTACATTCGTAAAACGCAATTTAACGGAGATGAGTAGAATCAATCTGATAAACCCCACTTATTGTCTCATTAACACGCAATTAAAAATATAGGAACTACGGTGTGATTTGGAGTCATTTTATAAAAACAGCTCCCTGTGTGTAGGCGTCGCCTGTGAAAAAAATGTCAAAGAAATTTGTTCCCTGAATCCAACTGATCGTCGAAATGATTCATTAAAAGAACGCATTTATTGGTGTTAGTGTAAAAGCTCAGCTGTAGCTTTCAATGTAGAAATATTATGTCTTATACATGCTAATAATTAGGAGACAAAAACAACAATTGCTCACTTTTGCCTCGGCATTAAATTGTATTAATATGAAACATGCCACGAAACTAAAACTTCCTCCGCCACCGGGGGAAAAAAGACTGGACTGGAAAACATCAAGCCTCTGTAAGAGTCCGTTTAAAAAAAAGGTGTTTCTGTAACACTTCTCCTCCTTCCTCCTTTCCTACTTCTAAAAGATGATGATTGGTCGCCACCGTGTTCGCCTGGAAAATGAAAAGGCTTGGCTGGTCGTTAGAAGTGAGGGCGGTTTGATCTGAAAATCAATAAAATCAATTTTAGTGGGGCCATCGCGGTGGAATCAGTGGATCTGAACCAGAGCTTTCTGAATTTTTTTTTCTTTTTTTTTGGATAAACTATAATTCAATCTTCGCCGTGCGGTGAGTTCAATGACCCGTCCCGGGCGCACCTTTGCTCCAAAACTGCGTTTTCACGCGCTGTTTAATGCCGGTACTGAGAGGACTTTTCAGCTTGGAAATTACTACTAATGGGTCTGCTGCATTTTTCCCACACTACTAATTTTATTATTCCCTCCTCTGAGCGTTGCGGCTTTGTGCTAGAGTGCGCACTGATCAGGGCGTGTATGCGACTGCTCACTTGTTTGCTTCTGTGAGGTCGGTCTTTTTTTTTTTTTTTTTTTTTCCAAGGCATGGATGTGATTAATACGAGTCGGGCGCACAAGCAGAGCAATAAAGGACTCAGCATAAGTTAGTGAACTATTACCGCGAGTGTAAAATATCACAAGTTGTGAGTCCAGAGAAACTGATAAAATGAATAAAAAGAAAGTCCACCTCACCTATTTTCATTGTCTACGCCTGTAGATTTAACTTTTTAAATATAAATAAATAGATACAATTTGAACAAGGAATAAAATACCGCTTTTCGAGCCTACAGTATACGGAATATGAGAAGGGACGACACAAAAACTGAAAAAAAAGCAGACACACTGCCATTATAAAGGCGAGGGAGTCGTCTGTCAAGACGCACAAGAATAAACCCGGGTTCTGTTGAAAGCAATAATCCGGTCTACCTAATAAGACAAAGGCCGAAAATCTAAATCAAAACTGAACGCTGCGTTCGCTGATACTGACGCAGCAGAAGCGGGACCTGGCGCTAGGGGGAAGCTGACTTCGGCTCACTGTGCTCGGCCATGAAGCTGGAAGGCCCCGGGGACTTCCTCTGGCCGGGCGCTGCTTATTTAGGGGGAGGATGTAAATTATGGTGGCTCCCTAGTTAACAGGTGTTTCCCAACTGTGTTTTGGCCTGTGTGTATTGTGTGTATTGTGTGTGTGTGTGTGTGTGTGTGTATTGTGTGTGTGCGCGCGCGCACGTGTACGCGCATGCAACGCAGCACGTCTCCTTTTAGAATTCAAGCGTCTTTGGGAGAAACTGAGAATATTTTTTTGCGCATTTGAGAGGAAAGACTCGCTCATAAGGGGGAAGGATTTTCTGTCCTTCGTTTTTTTGTCTCTTTCTTAATGCTTCCAATTTTGTTTTTACTTTAACTGCCACGCTCAGATTATTTTAAATAAAAATCGAAGTTCAAAATTCGAGAATAAAGTGCAAATTCGTTGATTGAGATTAGTAATCTCTCTATTACAGAACAGAGCAGGAATCCTTCATACATGTGTATCCTTGTTACGTGTTGCGTTAACATCAGCCTCATCAGAGGCTTTATTGGACCCAAACTAACAGGGCCAATATGTGGCAGTTAAAGCCACATGTCTTCATCATTAAGAGCGCGTTAGTGCTGCAAAGCAACTGTAACTTTCCCTGATAACCAACGACAGAGCTGTTCAGTTTGAGCTTTACAACCTGCCGTCTTCAATTGAAGAACTAAATTTAAGATTGAAAATTAATACATTCACACAAGGCCTTTGACTAAAGTTCATAATTGAGGGTTTGTCGAGGGCTCCTTCTTAACTGGAATGTATTGAGAATAATTTAAGGATCTAATAAAAGATTCTGAAAAGGCGAAACCCGCTTTCCCCAAAAGCAATGGCAAAATCAATATTTAGAGTTATGAAAACTTTCAGAATTGGTTTCAGTGTGTGGCGGAGGAGCACATTTCCAACGCGCTGATGTATGATGTTGTAGTGTATGCGTAATGTCATTGACTCGCGCCCTACGCTCAATTCAAATGTCTAAGGAGCCACTTTCTTGTTTGGGAACCTCGCATGTGCGCGCACATACGCAAAGACGTGTAGAGATATAAACTCACACGCACTCCCGCGCACACGCGCTCCAGTCCGTGTCCAAGCGGACCCAGACCGTGCCGTGACTTTTCCCCATTTTTTTTTTTTTCCCCAAGCGCTGAAACACAGCCGCGTACGAAGTGTAGAAAGCGCACGGACCCTGTGAAAGTTCAGCGAAACGACCCGAAATCCGCCTCCGGCGCAGAGAGGACGGCGGAGCGCGAGAAAAAGACGCGGAGGCACAAACTGTGTCAGCTCCCAACCCACAACAAAACGGCCAAAAGACGGTCGGGTACTCACCTCGCCGTGGCAGAATCCGCCTCTTCTACAGACGACTCCTCGGTTTCCGACGTCTTGTTTTTTTTTTTTTTATCCTCACAACAAACCGAAAACTTTTTCTGCGGAGTGGGAATATCGGTAGAAGTGGCCCTTCTGGCTCTTGCGCAGCAGCACCGGAGATAACGGGAGGCGCTTTGGGGGAGCAAAAAGTAGTTAACACCTCCCTGTTAGGTTACCAAAGCGCAGCCGGGGAGGAGGACAGGGAGAGAGAGAGCGAGGGAGGCTGACTTTCCGCAGACACGGTGCAAAGTGGCTATCAATAGCGCAATCGCGCGTGCAAGCCCCTCCGCTGAAACACCGAGAGGGACGATCAGTGGAGAGGCGAGAGGAGTGGAGCCGGCGGAGGAGCGCAGGAGCAGGATCGCAGAGACGGTGGCAGGCAGTGCTGGTGGCGGCGGCGGCGGCGTGGAGGGGAGGAGGGGGCGGCGGGGTGCGGGGGGGGGGGGTCTCAGTGCTCGGGAGCGACGTGTGTTAGGCTGGAGCTGGGTTGCGCGAGGCATGAGCGGGGAGTGTGGGGGTGGATGGGGAGGACCGGGGAGAGGAGGTGGAGGGACGGAGGGAGGGGGGGGGGGGGTCCAGGGTCCAGAGCAGCTCCGAGGTGCAGTGCTGCCGCGCAGCGCTCGGGTCGCTCAATGACTTGACTGACTGACAGACGTTGACACACCGACTCTCTGGCTTGTTCTTTGTTGAAAACAACACACTTGTCACCGGTTCTTTGTCATTTCTGTATGAGCTTTTCCTCCAAGGCCATCAACCTGTTTATACATCGCTCTTAAACAGGGGACCCTTCTTTCTTGCTTTGAAATAACCTGGACCATTTTCTTGTGAGATCAGGGAACCGGACGGTGTTAATATAATTTTTTTTAACTGTTGCATCATTTTTCCTGGAAAAAAAATGAACATGGTTACAATAATTCTACCATGACAAAATCAGAATCGCCAGAATCGGTCTCTCTTCTTCCACGGGAAGAGTAATTACGAAAATAAAGTGAGCAGTCGGAGGACACATGTAGTTTCGGGTTCCTAGGGTGTGTTTGCCGGTGTGCGTGTGTGGACACTTTCTCTCAACACCCCTATCATCCCGCCAGCCGCTCTGCCTCTCCCCTCCGTCTGGTGTTTCGTCCCCCAGGGTGGTTTCCACTGCGCTTTGTGCGCAAAGTGAATGCGCTCTCCCCCTCCTCTCGCTCTCTCTCTCTCTCTCCCTTTCCCTTTCACCCCTTGGAGAGACTGCTGCTCGCCATAAAGCCAATGAAGTCCACCTCTTAGCAAAAAGAGGTGGACTACCAGACACTCTTATAAAGTGCGCACGAGAGACTGAAGTTAGAGGGGCAGGGGGGAAGTTCACTAAACCCGGAGTTGTGCGGCTGAGTCCCGACATCCATCAACCAAAACTTGCACCGCATTCACAAATGAACTGTGTATATTCTTTTGGGAGAAACTATTGTTGTTACAGGTCATTTAATCGCGTTGAATTCACCAAACCATCCGACGAGGAGACACTGAATCGTGTTTTACAGAAATGGATAGAAGAATTAGTTTTTTTCCTCGTTTTTTTCCCTCTCGATCCATATTAAATTTTTGACTCCCTTCCATAACCAGCGCCAAAGCACCGACGGACCCTTGTATCTAAACACTCCTTTGATTAAAATTATCTGATCACCATTGTCCGCAAACTGTCAGAGTTAAATTATGGGAAAATAACGGGGCGCAGCTGATTAATGGTCATAAATATTTAGTTTTTCCTCCACCAATTAACCCTAACATATTAGACCTGGAATCTTTCCGACATTGTGTAGCTGTGGCTGAAGGAAAACGGCTAAGTAATTTGAGCATTGGAAAAAATGAAGTGTGTGTGTGTGTGTGTGTGTGTGTGTGTTCGGAGGATGAGGGTGCGTGTGAGAGACGTGCAGAGGGGTGTCCACTGTCTTCCTCTCCGCTACACCCCCCTGCTGGTCACATGTGGAACTGACCGAGAGCCGTACAGGCCTCAAATTTCCATTTTTCTTCTGATGTAGGACACTTTGGTTCAATAAACTATAAGGAGCAGAGTAGTGCTGTAGTGGCACAGTGTGGCACCAATGTTTTTAATGGTTTGAATTGATCTAGGGCATAAAAATGATCACATCAACAGGTGGGAAAACCGGGACTTGAAGGGAATTCTTACAGTAAAACAGACACTGATTGGACATTTCTTAAAATAAACAAAACGCTTTAGTGTTCTCAGAAAATTGGCAGAGGTTACCCCAGCACTTACACAAAAAAATGTGAGAGAAATAGTAGGGTCGGTTAAAAATGTCCACCCAATAGCATTTTACTGTAAGTGGAAACAATACATAGATGGAAAAAATACGTTTTAATTTTGGATACGCATGATATTATCCTTACATCAAGATTCAAGATGTAAAACTCTTATCCAGGCCTCAACATGCCTGATCTCACAAACAAGATTTGAAGCCGCGAGTACATTACTTTAGATTCAGCATCTGTTGTGTAAAAAATTTGAACACAAACGATGCTGGAAAATAAAATGTTCTTTAGCTTCAAATTTGTCCCAGCCCTGTTGATCTTAACCAGCATTTAACAGTTAGTGCCAACAAGGCTGGTTCCATCTCCATTTGTCTCCCCATACTCTGTCTGCCACCTACAGTTCATCATACAAGACCTTCAAGCACATTTAGTCCTAACAGGGTATAATAGTTTGCTAATGGAACTAACACTTTGATCAAGTTTCACGCTATAATATACCAATGTTTTAGGTAACAATGGCGTGGGAAAAGTGAAGAGGGTTGTGTGTGTGTGTGTGTGTGTGTGTGTGTATGCACTGGGTGGTCTCCATACACATGAGGGGCAGTAGCAGCAGTAGCAGTGCCATTAGTGGTGTGTTGTCTTGCTAATAGGCTCAGTTTGGAGTCAATGGGCTTACTGGGGAAGAGGACCATCCATGTATTAGATCCCTCTCTATTCAAAGTCTAATGCCACCCTTTAGTCCAACCCCCTGATGTTTTTAAATGCTGCCTCTGTGTGTATTGACTAGGAAGCACTTTGATAGCACCTGTTTCACTGTTGAGGTAACTGCACTGCATCTTTCCCCCACTCTAGAGCAAAGACATTTCCCATGCAGATACTGTTCCAGAGAAGGAAAGAATACTTTAAATGTGTTTAAAAGTGTGTAAGACAAATGGAATTTTAGTGCAGATTCACCAGTACTCCTTTCTTTTCTCAAACGTTATCTGCAGCTGTGCAGATAACATTTTTTTTTTGGCTGGCTGTTTAAAAAAAAGTCTCGGCCTTTAGACCAATACACCAGTGGAGGTGGATGAGATTTGTTTCTTGGTGCTCACAGCATTTAAAAAATATATTTCAGAACTTCAACCAATTCTTTCCACAATCATTATTTCCTGATACTCTAAACAGCTCACAGCAAATGCTACTTTCTACCAAAGAGTCTGTTTATGTTTTGTGGATTATTCAGGAAAATCATAGATTTACTTTAGCCCTGCATGCAAAAAATGGGGCCTGTCCTGTAATGCAGTGGGGGGGGGGTCATTGCTGAAGGCTCTGAAAAAATGCTAAATTGTCCAAAAAAATCAAATAAAAAAAACAAACAAAACTGAATCTTGCTCAACCTTTGTCGCAACATAACCTGACATCATCGGACATGGTTCTGCAAAATGTGAACTCTGTATTCTATTGTTTTACTTAGAATCATTGCAACGAAAGATTAAAAAGGTGCTGCACTGATTACTCTCCAGAGCTGTAACATCCTGTCTCAAGAGTATTATGAACTGCTATGCAATGTTTTCAAATACTGGAACAAGATAGTCTGAATTATATTTCATGTCCCACTGATACCTTAAACATCAGGCCCTAACAAATGCGGCTGCTTGCTTCTGCTCTGAATTCCTGCCAAATGAGAAAACGTTTCTTTGTTAATTAAGTGAACCAGCCCATTAAAGCAGAGCTTCATTTCCCCAGTACATCTCGTTATTGACACATGCACCAATGCCCTCCACAATTCAAATAACAAGAGTTTAAAAAGCCAAATAAAATTAGCTGAAACTAGCATATTTTCTACTTGTCCACAGGAACTCAGACCAAGGCTAGATAGAATATATTACCATGTTAGTGGGTGTTAAGACTGAAAACAGCTCTGTGTTAAAAAATTCAATAGTCTGTGTTGATGGGATAATGTTGCTCCAGGTACCAGCAAAACAATAAAATACAATCCAGGAAGTCCAGATAGAGTAACAGATCCACAAGTCTGAAGGCTCATTGGTCACCTGGGATGTTATCATTGTTGCAAACATTTAATCTTTCATCGTGATGATTGTGAGGGCAACAGTAAAAATACAGTGTTCATATTATAAAGTAATTGGCCAGGAATGTGTGGTTGCAAGTATTTGTTTGACCAACGCAGCGCCTTGCTGGAAGATTTTACATTGCATTCTGGTAAAAACTAAGCCACAAATCAGATTTTCTGCTGGACAACCCTGTTTTGTTTTTTTTTTTTTTTGCCAGAGCTATTTGTGTGCACACCCCTGCTGACCCAACCTATCAGTCCCACAAAAATGAAGAAGGAAGTTGCCAATTTTATTTACACTGTGCTGTTCTCTGCCTGAATGTGGCTTTAGAATAGAATTGATAGAAAGTGAATCTTATTTTTTCAGACGATCAATAAACATATGAACATTCTAAGTGCTTGCATGTTCTCAGAAGGAGGACATGGCTATAAAAAGTATTTCCACTGTACAGCAAGTGCTCCCCACGCTGACATGTCATGACATGACAACTGTGCAACAATGCGTGTTAGCACACAGGCTAACATCAGGCCGAGTTCTGTTTTCAGCAGATTTCTTAGCATCCATCTGAACTGACTCGTATCCTGATGTTATGAAACCCCTGACATCTCCTCTGAAATGACAGCGTGATAATGAAAAGTGAAGCTGACAGCAGACAGCCATGGCTGCCCTCTTGCAGCCTGTTTTCACCTCTGCTTGGCTGGGTTTATCCTTGAATAAAATTCCACTATTTAAAAGTCTAACATAAGAGGGCAGGAGTGAGGGTTTGAAAAGCTATTGGTTTCTGTTTTAAAGATGTTGCTTGTTGGCTTGGCTATTGGTAATCTCTAAAAAATTGAGTAAGGGAAAAGGTGCTGCAGGGAAGACATTTTCATTTTTGTTTGTGCTGGTTGGTTTATTTACAGATGAAGATGAGTTTCCCCTGCAGTAAACCATTGTCTATTTTATGGCTTGAAGCCGTAATACTTTGATATTTTAAGGCAGCTCATACTTGACCCTCCCAACCACCCATTGACTCAAGCAATTCTCTGTAAGGTCCTTTACACCGTGTGGAACTTAATTCCTTAAACAAACCATGTTTGAGTGTGATTTACAGCAAATCTGGACATGCAATGGTCATTTCTATCTTTCCTTTAATAATTTACGATTGGTGGAATTTATAGCACCGGCTTCCCAACCTTGCATGCCGCCAAATCCATATGTCTGTAATATAATGAGATTTTAGTGCAGCGAGATTATAAATTATGGTGTGATTTGTTCTCTCGCTGTTTTGTCAGGGCATAGCCTTTGAGTGTGTGTGTGTGTGTGTGTGTGTGTGTGTGTGTGTGTGTGTAGCTTGGGGATATGGCTGGCATTTGGCTGCCACAACGCTCTAATTGCTGACGTACACACAGATAGATGGGACCTGATGGTTGGTGTCGCCACTGGAGGGAGGGAGGAGGAGGAAAAGGGAGAGGAGAAAGTGAAGAGGACACCACAAATAAAAGTGCAAGAAGAGGAGGAGAGGGAAGATTAGAAGAAAGAAGAGGAAGAATCCCTGGCTAGAGGAATATGATTGGGAGGAGGAAAGGGAAGTGGATGGATAGGATAGATAGATAGATAGATAGATAGATAGATAGATAGATAGATAGATAGATAGATAGATAGATAGATAGATAGATAGATAGATAGATAGATAAGTGAGGAGGAGAGATATTGTCTTGTGGCAGGAGATGCAGTTGCCAGGAGCTACAAAGCTAAGCGGTTAACCACACTGAAGGAGTTACATTTAGAGGAAGGAAAGCAGAGAGACAGAGAAAGGAGGGACAGAGACTCAGCCACATTCATCTCACCCTCAGATCCGTTGCTCCAGGGAGCTGTTGGAAAATGAAGAATTACATGGCCCTGATCAGATTACATTACAGAACAAGTGATTACATGCATTTGACTCTTGTACAAAAGAACAAAAAATGAAGGAAGGGAAGGGAAACATACATGATCTGATTAATTATGTAATTATGTGGTATTTGTTCTGGCAATGATACATGGGCAACGTTCTGAGAGAAGGTAGAGGGGTAATTTCGTCAATGTTTCACTGCTTGCCATGTAAATCTGCTTCAATATAAATGTTGATTTTGTCCTAGTCGTCACTTAGAGACTTGACAACAATTGCAGTCATTATATCATGGTGTGCATGAAGAAAGGGGGGGAAGACACGAGACCTGGTGAATTATTGAATTAGAAGTGTTTAGAAAATGGAATTGAGACTGAAATATTTCTTAGTGTCTGATATGCAGATGATCAGGTTAAGGTTCTAACTGAGTATAGTGTTATACTTTCTGCATCCCTGAGTAAGCAAGGGGCCACTAGGGTTTGATTGATATAAATTTCTTGTCTTATGGTACACCTGAGGGTCTGAGCAGATGTCCCTATACCCACCAATTTTTTGTGACTGCAATGACCTGTCCACGCAGCTTCTGTGCTATAAGGGAACCAATTGTGCACTATCCACACCAAGTGGACTCGATGTGGACTAGAAAGTAATAAATTAAGAACAACTATGCACTCACGTGTGTGTAAGCAAGGAAGCATAATTGATGTTTTAAACTGATCACATTATGACTGTGGTGAAAAAGAGAACAGATGTTTAAATCCTTTGTTATATGAGGTAAATCCCAATTGTCAGTCAATTACTGAGATATGGGCAGCTTTCTTAGATACAGTTATGGTGGGTCTCCTCACCAGAAAAATGAATATATTCATCACTTTTTCAAGTCGAAAAACCAGGGGACCCAAACCTTTTCTGTAGCGCCAACCATTCTTTTATTATGGTGTTGTTGCCAGCCAGCGATATCAAACCTTATCACCAGGTAAGAAAATATATATTGGATGATTCTACAAAACCAGGGATCTGTTCAGTGCCCCCTTTTTTTTCTAGTACCCATGTTTTTAAAATTCTTGCTCTCTACAGTATTTGCACATGGTAACTGTGGTATGGTTAAGGTTAGGGAAATTTTGTGTCCATGGAAAATATATTTGGGGTAGGGATATTCCTAGGGTTAGGCAACTGAAGCATTTGGTTAAAGCTGGGCAATGCATCAATGTTATGTTAGCAAAGAGAAGAACAGTCAGATGTGCTACATTTGGTCCTCTGGTTCTGCCATGGCTTGTAGTGTAGTGCCTTGTCCTTGGCTACTGCTTCTGTTTTATGTCTCCCTTCAGGTCCTGGTAGCCTGAGTTTACGTCAGTGCAACTGAGTGCACCTGGCCAGTCCATCCAGAATTCATTTAGGAAAAGCCATCTGGATCTTTCTTTTGTTGGTTTTGGTTTATATGTACTTATCTTTATTTTAGATCACAAAACACTAACCTTTCATTCATTCATTTACTAACACTACTGATCTTGACCCATTCTTACATTTAATTAATATATACCTTTTCCATTTATTTAAATAAATGTAACTGTTTTTTCTTCCTGTGGCCTAAGATCAGGGTTGTGACACATGCCTAACCACCACTCTTCCCTCCTACTCTTACTTTTCACCTTTCTACATGAAGGGCACACTACCTCGTGCACTGATAGTAGACACTGACACTGTATTAATCCATGTGGTGTGGAGTCGCCAAAATTGGATGTAATTTCTAGGGATAATTGGGTACCATGATATAATAGCACACACAAGCCTTTACCTACCCTCAAAAGAAAAAGCAAGCTGTTACCTGAACTCAATATTTTTATCTTTTACTCATTTAAAGCAGCTAGCTGCAGCGCAAAGTAACAAAGTAAAGGGGGTAATGACAGGTAATGATCACTGAATGAACAGAGGCCCTACTTTAGTTCAAAATTACTATGCTGATAGTAAACCAGTAAATGAATAAAATATTTGACTTTCAAGTGAATTCCAGACTGGGCTAGATAAGACATCATACCCTACTTGGACCATTAACTTAATCCTCTGGGGTTCTGTCTGTAAGATATCAATCTATGAGCTCTTCCTTTCCAGCTAACCCTCCCACCTTTTCCTTACTTCCTGTTGCCGCATGCCGACCATTAAGCTGCAGCTGGTCCATTTCTCCTTGACACCTAACTGAACCTCCTCTAGCACTAAATGGCATCTGTCCTTGCCATTGACCATATCCTAGAGAGAATGTGGGATGGCTCTCAACCCTGCTCATCAAGTTGCCACAATCTCCACCAAAGCCCTGGTTCGTTGCCAAGACTCTGCTATCTACAGGCCTACCTTGGCTCTTCATTTCCTGCACCACAATGCCTGCTGACGCAACTCTCTGCGATGTCCTGATAGAGCAGTGCTCCTCTTATCTGAGGAACCCTGAGCTCCTCATCAATAGAGAGCTCTCCCCATACAGCGCCTCACTGCTTCAACTGCATGGCAGACAAGGCCATTTGTGGAGGTGGATGGTAATCTTCCTCTCAAGGGTCTCCACTGTGGACAGGGTGTCCTTGCACAAAAGTAGGGGCCAAAGGACTTGAGATAAGATGCCATGTTCGTAAATTCAAACCTTAAACTTTCCTGATAGGCCAGGCCTCTTACACAGTTAAAGGGTGTCAGTTCAAGGTAGTCTTGACCAGCTTGAGCCATATGCATCGGTGAGGTCGAGCAAAAGCACAACTAGGTCTTCTGTCCCTTTGTATGATTACCAGGTCAGCTGGGCGATCTGTGTGTGCTCTGGGCAACCTTTGACTCAATAAATGCCAATTTTCTGTACCAAGGTGTCAATATAGACATTCAGAACGCTGAAGACAATCTCCCCCTCCATGCTAAGAAATGTGTTGTAAGGACTGAACCTGCCTCCACTGGCCTGCTAGAGTTTCCCTGCATCTAATTGCTTGCAGAATCTACCAGAGGATTCTGAGGAGCTCTGGGTAGGTGCTATAAGGCATACTCCACTTGAGTACTCGGGGGGCTCCTCTCCTGTTGTCAAACTCCCCTGTAAACAGATGGTTTGTCCAAAAGGGCTCTGGGGGCCCTAGCTCCTGCTCTTTATTAGGGTTGCTTGATTGTGTTGTACAGGACAAGGTCTACCTCTTCTTTAGAGCAGGGAAGATGGCAGCTGCACTTTTGCCTTAACAGTTCTTTAGTGTTCCATAAGGATTAGCTATGACTGCAGTTCCCTTCTTGGTTCTCTTTCCTGCATCTCCTGTGTTTCTTGCACTGTGCAAGGTTGTGAGCTTTTTCCTGATGATATGACAAAATGATACCACAATCCCCACAAACCCCATAAAAACAAAGTGAAAAAGAATTTCAGATATTTTTCCAAGTTTACTAAAAAGGTAAAATAGAAATACCACATTGAAAAAAGAATTAAGATCCTTTACTATGACTGATGAAATTGAGCTCAGGGGCCTTTCATTCCACCTGTGGTGAATTCAATTGACTGGACATGATCTGGAAAGTCACAAGCCTGTCTATTTCACAGCTGACAATGCATATCAGAGGAAAACCAGGCCATGAGGTGCTGTCTGCCAAGCCCGATTGTGTTGAGGCACAGATCTGGGGAAGGCTAAAAGAACATTTCTGCTGAAGTGAGGGTTCTCAATAGCACAGAGGTCTCTATAATTTTGCAGTGGAAGAAATTTGGAACAACAAGGATTCATTCTAGAGCTGGCTGCCCAGCCAAACGGCAATAGGGGAGAGTAAGGCCTTGATAAGAGAGGTGACCAAGAATCTGATAGTCACTCAGGCCCTTGTTTACATCAAATTTAAACAAATGTAGCACAAGGCATAATATAATGTCAAAAAAGTGAAAGGGTCTGAATATTTTCTTAATGCACTGAATCACAGATAGTTAACAATGGATCACAAAAAATAAGATCAGAAAATCTGAAAAAATACTGGTTAAAATATGGGTTTAAAAAATACTGTTGGCCTTATCACTAGGGGTGATTAGAATTTATTTCCTCCCTCATTTCTCCGGTCGCTCCATCATCTTCAGACATCCATGGGGAGAGACTTGCCCTGAGATGTCTGCATGATTCTGCTTTTTGATTAGAGAGAAACAGAAAGAAAGAGAGATGGAAACAAAGGGAAAGAGCAGAGATAGTAAAGAGAGAGATGGCCTTGAGGCACATGTCAAGCAATGTCACAGATAATCACACATTGTCTTAAAATAGCTTTGGAAATGAGAGTGTTGGGTTGGGCTAGGAAGGGTGATGTTGGGGTTTAAGGGGGTGTGAGAGATTCATCAGAGCACATGTACTGTAATTAAAGACCAGATAAAGTTAATTTCTGACAACTCCCTTGGGGAACATTTATCAAGGACAACATTCAGTATAAAAATGTCTTATCTGTTAAAAATAAGAGAGGAGCTTGGGGGGTTACATGAGTATCTAACATGCATCTGCTTTGTCCTCTGAAAAAGAGATAAATATGAGGGGGGTAACTACAGTGACAGGAAGAGATTGAGTAATTTCCTCAATCAGTCAGGTGAAGATGGTGAAGTGGCCTCTTTCCATCCACATACCCAGTTAAACCATCCTATTTCATAGTCCAAGTAATCTCCATATTACTCCACTGAAACTGTACCTGCTGCTATTGTCTTGGCCACTGGAGGATCCTTGTTACATGTTAATTAGAAATGCACCTGTTTATATCCAGAATTAAATCCTGTTTTCCAATTTTAAAATGTATTTTGATGTTTTGTCTTCCTCCCAGCAATTGTTAACAGACTGAGAAAAACATGTTCCTAGTGTCTGTGACATGCCCCGATTTGGGGTTTCTTTTTTAGAGCCAGAAAATCAAAGTAGTGGCAACTATACCAAGAAACCTTTTAATTTCCATAAACAAACTTGAAACTTTAGCATCATTTTAACAAAACAATCAATTTCAAATACGTCAATAAGAAACAACAAAACAAATGATGATTACTACTTAGGCCTTAACTTCTTGTCCAAAAGGAATATAAGGGTAAAAAAAATTACTGACTTTCTATATTAAGATAGAAGTTAGGCATTTTTCTCCTATGCCAATTATATGTTTCTCCACAAACATGCATGCTTGTGCTCGAAGGCTGCAGCAATGCACGTGGCTCCTTGTCGTTGAATAGCTTGTTGCTCTGTGGGAATCCTTGCCCAGTCACTTCCTTTTGGACCTCCTTCCAAAATACTTGCTAATCAGATAACCAGTGTATTCATAAAGACTGGAAGAACAAAAAGCAAGTTGAATCAACACACACACTGTACAACTCTGATATACAGAAAGTGCAAAAATTTTACAAAGAACCACAATGTTCTACAGCAACCTTCCTTTGGACTTGCTGTAGACTGTTCCATAGTGCCAACTGAGCAATGGAGAGCAATGACAACTGCCATACAAATGAGAGCGGGGCTCAAGCAAATACGTAGATGCAAATAGATTGCTGAAGTTGTATGTACTGTAACTAGAGTACTTGTAACCGCACTCTAGTAACAGCACGTAGAAGCATTCCTGCTCAGGATTCAAGATTCAGTTGTGGTGGATGAAACTTGGTCCTAAATGTACTAATTACATATTGGCAACACTAATATTTGTAAAAATGGTAAACTAGTTTAAACGTATATCACTAACAGCGTTTATAGCATTAACATTCATGCATGAGTGAGCTGACAATGCAATTGACGACCATGATAGAAACTTTTTCCTTCTTTCCTCGTATGTTGAGTGAAGTCTCAAGATAATAATTGACTTTGACAGTGAAAAACCAGCAAACGTTTCAAAGTCAACCAACATAATGTCTGCTAAACACAACCACTCTTACCACAAATGGCAGTTAATGGATAATAGAACCTTGAATTTTCCTTCATTTTCTGAGAATGTGTTGAATCCTTTGGTTTCAATAAATGCCTTGACTCAGCATAGGAGGAACAGGACAATATAACAGAAACAACAAACATGCTGAGTGTTTAATGCTTGTTTTTCTTCTGTAAGAAAACTACTGAAGTACAATGAAATGCAAAATGTAGTGTAACAGTAGCAAAGGTAGAAAAGAACCGTAACGTGAGTGAACTGACATCAATATCTATCTTAAATTTGCTATTTTTCTATAATCAATTATTGTTAGCCATCATAAGTTACTGGTTAGAGCAGAACAAGCTGAGCAGCATATCTCTGTGTTAAGTGAACTGAACTATAATGCATTTTGTTGCTTATGAATTCACTTTCCATTTGAAATTGAGAGATTGTGTTATTTCTTATGTTAAAAATAAAATATTCTTATTCCAAATTATCATATTAATCAGTTTATTTTCATGCACTAAGTGCTTGGATAAGGGCTTTTGCAAAATAATGACCATGTTTTACAACTAAACACCGTCCACATATGCTATACAGTGTCAACTGTCAATTAATGTAGGAAAACTTTTAAATACAAATATGATGGAAATGACAAACCATCCTGATTTTTGTACGTCTAAAGACGTATTTTTTGGTGAAATGCTTTGGCCATCTTCTCTATAGCTGGCAGAAGCTGGTAGTTAAGCTAAAAATAATGTTTATTCCTGCAGATGTTTAATGGTCCGTCAAATGGGATAACAAGGACGGCTGATTTGTGGGCCTTTCTCTGCAATTACCCAGCCTTCCCACTGCCTCCCTCTTTAAATTAAACAAGCCATTGATTTTATACTGAATATTATTGTGCCATATTCCTCAAGAGTGCTTTTGATAGAGATATGGAGAGATTGGACTCAGAAACAAAAGAGAGACAGATATAAAGATTGAAACAGAGCCAGGGTTAGAAAAGCATATGGGATCTGTGATTTTTGTTGCTTTTGAAAAATGTGATGAAATTTTGCATTTTGTATACTGATTTATTTTTTTTTATTTACCCAAAATGAAACATTAGCAACAGCAAAAAAAAAAGTTGCCACTTTATTATTTTTTGGTGGAGAGCTGCACCATGTTGGACATAATGGTTTTATAATGCTTTGCTTGTTTGAAGAGCTCAGAGAAATGTAGTGCACTTCATGGATAGTGCACCTCATGGATATGGCAATTTGTGATTTTAAGTTAAAAACGACACAACTCCTTATTTCTGAGGCTGCAAGAGTTGGATTTATGAGAGCCCACAAATACTCTGAATACTGTATGTGCATACAAACAATAACACCCACGCACACACACACACACACACACACACACACACACACACACACACACACACACAGAGCTGCTCTCTCAATCTGTACCGCTTGTAAATTTTGATTTCTCTTCCACTGTGTTAGTCATGCTTCTGCAGGCGATTATGTTTCATTGTTGTGCCTTAAGGAAAAATGAGATCACCTTTGACAGGTTCATCATGGAGGCCTTCTGGAGCCATTTTGCCTGACATGGTGGCCTGACAGTCAGTGACTCTATTAGCCATGTGTTTTCATCCAAAACAAAGAACTGTGTTACTCAGGTTTCTAAGCACATGCACACAGACAGACACTGCAGTCAATAAGGAGGGAAGATTACACAGAGAAGTCAAGTGACAAATTCAAGTGGCCAGAAGAAATATCAATTCATTTAGGACCAGTGAGCAGCAAGCCAGCTGTCAGCGAGTGAGGGAGCGAGGGATCAAAGGCCCTATCCCTGATATGACAGATGCATTAGACATGAGAGCAAGACAGTTAATTTTCTGTGTCTGAGTGTGAGTGCATGTGTGTTTATTTGTCCACGTGTGTCTTTGCAGAAGAAGACACCGAAAAAGCAAACAGTCAGATGGCTAAAGCTTGTCCATTGTGTTTTAGAGTAAGGGTAAGAGAGAAAGACAAGTTTTAACACTGTGAGCTCAGTATGAACAGTATCCTGTTAAAACATAGCCAGTAGGTATGTCCCTTATAATCTTCATCCTTATTTTTTGTTTTTAAGTGTATTTTTCTTGTATTAAAGTGAAACTGGATAAAATAAGTAATGGAGAGAGATGTCAAGATATTTCCAATGCAACTAAAAAGGATTTTAAAATGATCAAGCTGAATTACAGATAGCAAAGACCAAGGGATTGTTGGTCCTTCACAGAGACATATGCACTGCTCAGACTGACATAGTCACCTCATCAAAAACACACCTCCCTCATTTATTTTAGTATCTTAGTTTAAAAAAGCAAGAGACTTGTCAGGCAAAAAGGTGAGCCTGATACTGTTTTATCATGATAAAAACGCCATTGGAGGATAATTTTATTTCCACTCAATCTCTTAATAAAACCAATTTTCCCCTTAATGTATTGACCTATAGCATGTACCCAAACCATTGCAGCCATTTGCATTTTTAATGCAATCCTCTTTGGCTTGCACAATTAAGCAATGTGGAGGGATGAAGAACGATATTCAGTGTACCAACCCTGAAAAATATACATACATAGGTGCCTTCGGTTGAACAGTAGCTCCTAACAACTCCAGTGTATGAGGTGTACTTCAACTATGGATCCATGGGAAATGAGGCAGAGATGTATGAAGAAAATTTTGCATTATCTGGGTAAACCTGGGTTCCCCATCTGTGTCCAGCAGTGCAGTATAGTTACACAGTGTGCCCAAAGGATAGTCACAGTCATCTTACAGAGTCCAAAGATCACACCCACTGAAGAAAAAGAATATATTCCTACAGTATGTTGTATCCCTGTAGCCATCACAGTACTGACATTAGTTATATATCTGAGATAGTGCACATCAGCTATGATGTAACCTCAGCCTTACCTATACACAAACCCAATGCAGGTACAGGATAACCCTCAACATGGAAGTAGAAATCTGGAGCATTAGAAGGGCTTGTGAATAGAGCCAGTTAAGCTGGTTTGGGCATCTGATCAGGATTCCGGACAGTGGCAGTGTGTGTACAGTACCTTTATTGGTATTCTGGATACAACCTTCTAATAGGAGACCACAGGACAGATCATTAACAGGCTGCAGGGGTTATTCATCTCATCTGTCTGGGATCCCTCAGAAAAGGGTTGAAGAACAAGGCTGGGAGAAGGACATCTGGACATTTTAGACTGCTGCCACCATGACTTCAAAAAGAGATGGATGAATGGACAGATTCACTTGGCAAAACTAAACTAAACTGAACATTAGCTGGCTGACTAATGTTTTTATTTTAATCAGATATTGTATTGCATATACAGAGGAGTCACATTGTTGCAAATTACACTTTATTTATTCCAATTTCTCCATTGACAAGCATTATATATAAGTTTATCTGCAATTTATTGATCTTCACCCATGTTTTTGTATCATCTTGAACAGCGATCATGCCATAGTCGAATCCATGTTTTATAGTTAATACTGCATATTGTCAATGTAGTAAAAATGTTTATCCATAATAGCCTTGTGATTGAAATAATAGTAAAATCAGAGGAACATTGCCTGTAATGGTTATGGTGCTACTTATGGCTAAATCAATATTCATGTGTATATTAGGCCAATATTTTGCAAGATGCAATTACTGCTGTAGTGAAAAGGTGTCATTGTGTGTTAAACAAAATGACTTTGAAGTGTAGACCATTTTGATTAGACCTTTTCAAGGTGATCTCAGGACATTTTAATGTGTCACTTCTTCCCTCCTCTTTTCCCATCTCTCGTGTTTCTTTGATGAAAGAACAGAAGTGTACAGATGTTGACGTGTGCTGACATGTCCTTGTGGAGGGATTTCAACCATGATGCTAATAACAATAATTAGCTCCTAAGTGTTTGTGGAGGGGGAGGAAGAGACATGAATATTTTCTAATTGTGTGTTTGTGTGCGTGCATGTGTGTGTTAAAGGACAAATGGCTTCCCCATGTCTTTTTAAAAGGACAAATTAGCCATAATTGCTTGTTTCAGGGGTCTAGGAATGAAGGCAACTTTTTGCTACTTCATTATGCCACACACATACCCACAAACACACAGTCATAGCATTGAATCTATTAACAACATAATATTGTGACTATTTATGAGCAACACAGCAGTTAAACTGAATCAGAGTACATTTACTTCATTATGAAAACTCCTGACTTACCAACGACTAATCACACTGAATGTAACTGTTTATGTCTAAAACTTGTATTAAAGAAATTTAGAAGAGGTTAAAATGTTGAACTACTACAGGCAAAGAAAATTATTGTGTTTAATTGAAATACATTGGGATTAATACATTTCATTTTTTACTTTGAGTGAATACATAGGAACTAAATCCATACACCACTTAAAGCAATCAAGGGGTGGAAATTTTCTGATGCGCAAAGACAGACTCTCCCATCAGTTTTGATTAGTGTTACAGTTCGTCTTTCCTGGCTGTTAGATATTTAAGAAATTATTATTAATAACAATATAATTTCCACAGATTAACCCCATTCTGGCTTTATTCCTGATCCTATGGCCTTTAGGAAATTGATCTGGGGAAAGATTGATGGCTTTTCTGCTGTTTTAAAACGTTTGTCCTTGCTGGTCTGTTTTTTTCTATTCATCTTCTATTGTACCAGAATTAGGCACCCAGGCGTCTGTTTAATGATGCAGATGTATCTCTGAATGTCACATTGAAGCAAATTCAAATAAATCTCAGATTATTTGCTTTTAATTCATGTATTACCTGCAGTTTGCCTAATGAATTTTATTTTGCAAAGGATTATGAGCATTAAGGGAGGTAACATAGGACATAACAGTCATGTAAATAATAAAAAAACAACAACAAAACCCTTCTGTATTACTTTCCTTGGTTGCCTTTTTTTTCTTCTTTGTTTTGTTCTCTAGAGTTCTTTTAGAACTCTAGAGAACTATTTTTTTCCCAGTGTTTAATGAATGTTTTCTATGGATGATATCTACAGTATACAGGTTTCCTCCTGTCCAAATGATCATGCAACCAGGTTGTTGGTCCCTCCCCACTGATATGATCCACAGCATCATTTCCCTCATTACTACCCCAACCGGGACCAGAAATTGTATAGATATACTTTTAAGGATATCTCTGTTTAAAAAATAAATAATTAACTTTATTTTGTGACAATGCTACAGTAAAAGTTTAGTTCCTTTTATGCAAAAAAACAACTTTGGTAGGTTTAGAGAAAGACCATGTTTGGTTTAAAATGAGTACTAAATATTTAGATCTTTGTCTTCATGGTTACAATAATAAGCATGAATTAAAGTTATGGAACGATCATGTTTAAAAGAAACACTGTTCACTCTTGGTTTTAAATGGGAAACAAACTGTGGTCTCCACTCTTAAAGTAAATGTTTCTGTCGACCCCTCCATCGACCCCATCCTCCTCCTTACTTGAACATAATTATGAATGGTAAAAGGCTGCTTACAAAAACAACATAATTGATCATTTTTTATGGGAGGACAGTCTCTTCCACATAGATGTATGAAATCAGATTGTGGATGTGCTTAGAGAGTTAGACGCTGCATTGTCATTTCAACTGATTTTTTTCTCAAGTGATCACTTGCTGAGGTGTAACATAAAATGTTGTTTCCAAAAGAGGTTTTTTCCACAGACCACTATTATAAAAGAGACATCTACAAAACTGTTAACTGTTGAAACAGTTAAAATTTTTGCTCTGTGAAGTGAAAGTTTAGGTATCTCTCTCTCTCTCTCTTTCTCTATCCCTGTCTGCTTTTCTCTCTGTCTCTCTCCCTCTCTCTTTGCAGATTACAATCGTAACCGACACTACTGGAAATTTGGATTACCCAAAAGAGCTTCTGAATCCCTTAAGAGAAATAATTTACAGTGGAGCATCAAGTAAAATTATAGAAAAAGCAATAAGCCATTAAACACTGCACTAGACATGACAGAGTCAACCTTAAACTTGGATTATACTTTGTGTTTCCATATAGCCACCAGTGGCCATGGGATATGAATTTTATTTTCTGCTCACGTCTATGAGGACATCTGTGTGGACGTCCAAGTGCAGCCAAATCATACGTCCTGACCACACATGCATACGTGTTTAATTACACAAACAGAACTGCTGCCCACCTTACTGTCTAGGACTTAAACCATTTGGACTATAGCCTGCCATTTACTGCCAAGTTTTATTCCCAGAGGCCAACAGCGGTAACAATTACAACAGACACATCTGTAAAACTGTTGACACCTCACCATTATTTATTTATATTATGATTTCTTAAACCACTGAGATTTAATACTGGCAAATCTCCCTCAGAGCTGAGGGATTTTTTCGTACTTCACATTATCTCATTTCACTCAATGAGATCTTCTCCATTTAGCTTATCATTTCAGCTATTTGGGTCAGTGTTGAATGTCCCTGGTTAACGTCCACAGCCAGGAGAAAGTTGATTTTGGATGTGCTGCCATCATCACAAGTGTGTTGAGCTAAATACCGACATTGGACAGCAGCAGTAGTTGCCTTTATTATCCACAGGAGAAAAAATATGATGATACCTGATTTTGAAGACAAGAAAAGAAGTCATTGAATTGTAATTGTGAGGGTTGACAGAAAATGAAAAGGGTGCATATTGTTAAGTTTTTTATGCCATTTCCACATACAAATGTAGAAATGGCAAATGTTAGACTGGATCATAATGATAAAATTGTTTAGAGATGAGTTCATGTCTTTGGGAAAAATGTCTTCATTTTACTGACAACAATACCCAACCCTATGGCATCATGCAATACGAGTAAGCAGCATGTATGAAGTACAAAGTTAAAAATGTATGTCTCTCCTCTTAACATCTTTTGAGAATGTGTCATAAGTGAGGAACCCATAGCACTGTGATCCTCTGGGATACATATTTTCAGTAAGTGCTTCACATAAAGGGTTTACCCCATAGAGCACTGGGATCCTTAAAGAGATCCTTAAAGAGCCTCATCTTCAAGGTCCTAGGGGTCAGTAATACCCTTTAAAAAAACAACAGCCCCACTGCCCTATGGGATTTGGAGTTCCTGATTGGTTTGTATCTTATAGCCAAAGAATTGTTAATGTTGACCGAGAGGATATCAGTTAGTCACCTCAGAGACTGCAGGGTCATTACGGAAGATTTCCATTTCCTTTAAGAGGCTGAATGAGCTCTGCACAAACATGGGCAGATGGCTGGATAGATGGATGAGTGGAGAGAGGAAGTGAGTTACACAGAGAGGGAGAGAGAGCATCCTTATTTATTGTTAATGCATTTTTAAACAGCGGACCATTGGGGTCAAATGAGTAAATGTGACTTAACCTCAGTGCAAGAAGAAAGGAGTGAAGGGGAGATGGACAAACTGGATATGTAAGTGAGGATGGATAGGGAAAATGCAAAAATAGTTGCTTTTTATGAAGAAACAAGAATTTAACAATACTGATCAACTTTTGATATTTAGGTATCCACAGTGGTACCATTTTAAACACAGCTTGCATGAGAAAGTAAACCAGTGTTGCAAAAAAAGAAAAAGAATTTAGAATATTTTTTTCCCATATATCACAGTTCTTCCTGCTCCTGAATTTGTTAGGATAAAAATGTTCCATAAAGAAAATCCAGACAGTCAAAAACAGATCTCTCTGTTTTTCCGTTCTATCCTCTTATATCATCCCATTTTTACTCTCCTTGTTGAATCTTTATAGCTACAAATTTACTGCATTAAAGATCCTGGTGTGAAACCTGCTTATTTAGGGGATGGCAGAGTCAAACTCTGCCCTGCAGGTGCCTTGACCTCTGACTCTTGACCTTAACATACAAACACACACATGCACAGAAACGCACACCTACACACACACGCCCTAAAGCATACGACTCTGACTGATGTTGCTGAGATTAGCTATACGTCTCCACAGGGACTAGAACATAGCAGTAAGTGCCTGTCTTTCTGTGTGTGTGTGTGTGTGTGTGTGTGTGTGTGTGTGTGTGTGTGTGTGTGTGTGTGTGTGTGTGTGTGTGTGTTTGTGTGTGTGTGTGTGCATGAGGCAGATACACAGAGAGAGTGTGTGGGGGAAAGAGGAGGTCTGCATTGATTTGACAAACACAGGCTAAAGACACGAAGAGTACGGTGACCTTTGGTCTTCTGTGTGTGTGCATATGTGTGTGTGCATATGTGTGTGTGTGTGTGTGTGGCACATGAGCGTGACTGAACGATTTGCTACGTGTATGATTTTTTGTGCATTTTTTGTGACATCATGCCACAATGTATGTGATGTGTACCAGGGGCCATAAGCTACTTCCACTGCTTATATACAGAATGCAATTGATGGCGGTGTCAAGGAGAAATTAGCTCATATTGCTAAAAAGTTTTCTTGAAAAGATTAAGCTCTATTTAATATAAATACCTTGCACCTATGACAATCAAATAGCTCTTTAACATGTAAAAAATGACACATGGAATATGATATTTCATTTGTAAAATATCTATGAAATGCATGTTTGCAAGTATGATTTACTGTTTTACATTTGTTTTCATGTGTGGTGTCTTTCATTAGTTCTAGAGATGGCGATGTCAACTCTTTGGTCCAAACTAAAATATCTCAACTATTGTATGGATTGCCATGAAATTTTGTACAGATATTCATGGTTATGGGAAGATGAATCCTAATGATGTTGGTGATCCCCTGACTTTTCATCCAACATCACCATGGCATGGCCATTTTCTGTTTTTTTTAATTGAAATGTCTCAAAAATTGAACAGATTGCCTTTAAATTTAGTACAGAGATTCATGTTCCCTACAGGACACAACTTTGCTTATAGCACCATTTTCAGGTCAAAAATATTCACTTGCGGTATATTTGGATTAATGACCAAACACTTAAAAAAAACAAAATACCATTCATAACAACCTTAGCTGTAGGCCTACTTTGACATTAGTGCTTATTAGCAAATGTTAACACTAAACTTTCATTAAACTTAGATGGCAAATAAGGTAAAAAAAAAGAAAGAAAGAAAAATGTAGACTATACCTGCTAAACATCAGCATGTTAGCAATATTATTATAGGCATGGAAGTTTACAGCCATTACCCAGTGGCTGTATAAATCCTTTGCCCAACATTGTGTTTATTAATTTAACATTTTTTCTGCTTTTTGTGAAACATTAGTTTTGTCATGTGGCATCTTCTGCTTCCTTGACCAGATTTTTTTGATGTCTGTTGCTCATACAATCAAATGTAAAACTGTAAAACTTTCTGTAACTGCTAATATGTAATATCCCTCCCTTTTGAACTACATGCATCATTTGGTAAAGGACATTAATATTAAGGAAATATCTCAGAATATCTGGCTAATGCATATGATTTTCCAAAGAGAAATTTGCCTTAAATTTAATTACATAGAATTACCACAAACCTGCATAAAAGAGAACAGGCCAACCGATATAAAGTTGTAAGCCTGTGTGGCCACATCCATTCCTCAGCCTCATCTCTGTTACCATGGCACTGAAGTGTGATTAGAACTCCGGCTAACCAACATGGCTGACAAGATTGACTTCCTGTCGGCTTCATGCAAACAGGATGTGACAGATTTAATTTGTTTGTCAGCCCACCTTAATTTAAACAGAAGGCTGGAAGTAGGAGAGAGGCAAAGACTGAAGGAGGTGAGGAGTGAAGGAATGAATCTCAGGTGTTTCCACTGGGTTTTATAGTGGGTGCTTTGCCTTCAAATACTCCTTTTCAATCTTGTTGGGTTTTCTTTCAGTCGAAAAGGTAAAAATATGGAAATAGTCATGCACAGACAGATAAGTATATAGTGAGAACAGACTCTGTGAGAAAGAGGGAGAGAGAGTGTGTCTGTATTGAATTGAACATGTAAGAATAGACATACTTAAAATGAGAGAACAGGCAGAGAGATGAACAGAGGAGAAGGCACAGTAGATTAAGCAGGAGTGACTTAATTGTGATGTGATGATGTACGTAACAAACTCTGAGAGAGAAACACAAGAGACAGAATAGGCAGAGTGATAGAAAGAGGATGGGGGAAAGTGGAGGAAGAGGAAGGTGAGTCCACCTTAAAGATAGCCCCAAGATAGAGCATAAACCAGATGGACAGTCTGGACTCGTGTGTCTGAGAGACAATTCTGATGGGGGCTGAGAGTGAGTGTGTGACAGTGAATACAGAGGGCTGCATTATTGTTTAAATCATTGATTACATCCCTTTTCTCTCTTGTTCTCTCTAGCTAGCTATTTATCTATCTTGCTCCCTCTCCTCTATGCTTCTGCTTTTCAATCTTTCTTTCTTTTTCATCTCAGATGTTTCAGTGACAGTCACACAGTCATCTGTCTACTTGTCTTTGTTCTCACCCTTCCATTTCTCTTTCTGGCAAACACACTGTATCTACATTTTCATGTTCTTGTCTCTCAACTGCTGTTTTGCTCCATTTTCCTCCTCTTATGGATGTTGTTAATATTCAAAGGTTCAGAAGCCAGGCATTAGTTTCTCATTGTCTGCACTGATTAGTTTTTTTTTACTAGAGATTATCATTTGGAGGATTCTGCGAACCATGAAAATAAAACTGTTCTAATGTATGCACACATACTTAAAGCTATGTTTTTGAGATATGTTATTTAATGCATTTTCATTTATGTTCAAAATAATTCTAAATGGGAAGGCTGGACATTAAAAAACAAACAAACAAAACACTTGAAATATTGCAAAAATTATTTTATGTTTGGCTGAGGTGGAAAAGTTGGTGTATCAACAAAAACAAAATGAAGCATAGTGGAATGGAAATCATGACATAAATAAAGCATGTGGCTAATGTGCACTCAAGAGACAAAAAGTAGTGTCCTCCTGTAAAAAAAAAACAAACCATGGGAGCAGAGGAGGACGTTACCTGACCTAGTACATAGAGAGGTCCATGACCATCCAAGATCTTTTCCTAAACCTAACCATGTAGTTATTGTACCTAAAGTAACCAAACTGTATCTGTGTCACATCCATGTTTAATATTGTTATCATGATGATGAGGGTCCAATACACCCTTCGCCGGTACACTCCTGTGGGTCCTGTTTTTGCTACAATGATGTGTATGAAGTGTGTTCACTGACCAAGCACTTTATTAGGAACACCTGTACACCTGCTTATTCAAGCAGTTAGCTGATCACATGGCAGCAGTGTATTGCATAAAATCCTGCAGAGACAGATCAAGATCTTCTGTTGAAGTCCACATCGAACATCAGACATCTCCATAGATCTCATAGAGGTGAGGCATGGATCAAGACAAGGGCATAAAACCAATTTTTGAGCTTTGAGTGTTTCTAGAAGCACAGTGGCCTCGTTAACTGCAAAATGAAAAAAGTTTTGAACAACCAGGACTCTTAGACTAGACTTGGCCGTCCGTAGCGATTACCCTAACAGAGCTTCGCAAGTCTTTAGCAGAGAAGGGAAAACCTGCCAGAAGGACAACTGTCTCAGCAGCACTCCATCAATCAGGCCTTTATGGTAGAGTGGCTAGTTTGATGCCACTTTGGCTTTGTTCAGACTGCAGGCAAACTAGATTTATTTCTCAAATCAGACCTTTAGGACGGACTCACCACACTGTTATTTGCATATTCACATTGCATTTGTGTGTCCAGACATCAACAACAGATCTGTGTGGGTTCCTGTGGTAATGATGTTGTCATAGCTACAAAGGTGAAACTACTTTCCAATGTGGAAGCATGAGAATTCGAGGTCCATCATTTTGTCATTATCTTAGCGGGCTGAGAAGCATTTAAAGTAATCTGATTTGTATTGCATTTCAAACAACTTCCAGATGTGGATCCATTTGCAAAAATCAGATTTAATATGTTTTTTTTGTTTTTCTGTCCAGGCTTTCTAAAATCAATCCAGGTACAATCTGCATATACAAAAAATGGAATAGGCTGGCAATCTGAACAAGGCTTTAGATTAATAAACCCACTTTGAGTTTGAGGGCTACAGGGAAAAGGAATCTCTTGCCAAGGATTGTGCCTTCTTAGTAATGTATATAACCCCAGTGATCTGTTTGGATTCCTGGAGACCTACTCGATAATGATGCTTAATTTTTTTTTTTTTTTTTCATCTGATGCCATCTTATTTTTCTTAATCATACAAGAATGGCTTATAAACATGAGTTGTAATCTTTCACAATATGGAAAATCACTTCTGTCTGGGGTTACCTTATTCATCTAACTTTACATTTTGTTAAATCTCTTGTTAGAGCTCTCTGGAGTCTCTCTCTAGAGAAGACAGAATGATACAGTGACTCACTATCAGAAAATGACTAGATGGGCTGTGGTTAGCTGGTTAGCTTACTAACTGCAGTAGAAGATAAGAAATGATGTCAATAGAAGTAAAAAAAGTGTTGCTTTTGCTGCTGCAGACAGATCTTGGCATGTAAAAGAATGAAGTTTGATGTTGAACTCACAACATTTCTTCTAGACTGGTAAGTAAAGAGAAGATAATGCTAACGCTGTGATAGCAAAAGCTTACATATATCACTGTTAATAAAGTCAGAAGAAAATAATAATATATATTTTGCAATTATATTGAATATTGTTTAAAAAAACCACAAAAACAAAAAAAAAAGTTTTACTGTTTCAGGAAAGCCCCATTCAGATTAAAAGTTATTGTAGAAAAAGAATGACAATCTGAAGAAGCAATGAGTTAAAAAATAATAGGATAGATGTCAACAAAACACAAAAAAACACAAGGGTCAAACTGACTGGTGGTATGACAGCTTTAAATGACAGTAACAGGGAAGTCTAGCCATTGCTTTTGCATTTTTTTTCCAAAGCATGCTTCATACAGTAATAATTGTTATCGTCATTTAAAGTAATTCAAAGTAGCTCTGATAAAAACTGTCAAGTTGCTCAAGTTACTCCCTAACACCCTCTTGTACAGACCTCAGCACATCTGTTGCCAGATGTAGAACATATTTTCCCAAACATTATTTTGGTATCCAGTTGGGGAGTCACCTTACTTCATGCCAAAACACTGCCGCAAGGCTGTGGTTCTGGTTCGTTACCACGGTGACAAGCACGTAGAGCGACGGTTGCCGTGTGGCAGCGATGCTTGTCTTGGCAGGGAAACGGCCAACGCTGAGGTCGAGTGACAGCCAGACGCACACACACTCGCTCTACCTCTCTCGCTCTCTCTCTCTCCTCAAGGCTCAGCTGGCAGGATGGCTGGGGTGGGAGGTGGTGGAGGGTGGTGCGTGTGTGTGTGTGTGTGTGTGTTGTGTGTATGTGTGTGTGTGCATGTGTTTGTGTGTGTGCATGTGTTTGTGTGTGTGCATGTGTGCGTGTAGTGTGTATGTGTGTGTGTAGTGTGTGTGTGTGTGTGTGTGAGACAGTGTTAAGCAGGCAAGGATGACAGTGACATGACACTGGTGAAATAATTATGAGCCCAAAACAGGGCTGACAGGGAGCAGCCCGTGCCCTTCAACTATCTGTCAACTGTCATTAACATAGAGCCCTGATACACAGCCTGCGGAGAGAGAGCGAGAGAGACGGATGGAAAGATGGGAAGAAAAGAAGACTATGAAACTACAGAGAGGAACACAGACAAAATGATCCATCTGGGAAAATCATTTCATCTCAAACTGAGCCAGAATAAGTTAACAGAAATCATCTTATCTGCATGGTCAGATTGCACATGTTTAAATGGTTTAGAATGACTTTGACTCATTTGGACATGTTTGCAGTGACAGGAAATAACAGAGACACTGTGAAGAATTCAAACAGTGTTATAACAGAGATAGGAAAACAGATGAGGAGAAAGAGAAAGAGAAAGAGGGGAAGGTTAAGATTGTGGGACTGCCTTGTTTCTTAGGTGTATAATTAAGGAATTAAAGAGAATTGTCATTGGTTGGGTCCCTTTTCACTTTTTCCATTTGCTCAGCAATTTAGGTTAAACCACTATATTTTGAAATGTTTATAGCAAAATAGCACAGCTCATGTGTAAGAGGGGCTGCAAGGGCATATTTCTATGTGTATGTGTTGACTCAGGCCCTGAGAAAATAGCCCCAGAAGGCACCCTGTCTCCAAAGTGTGGATTCTACTCACTGAATAGCAAATACCAAAGGTCATGTTCAGCAGCATTTGATGTGAGTGAGTGTATGTACAGTAGTGGAACAATTTCCTCTTACTTTCTACAATATGTGACAACAATATGAGAGGACAACATAACTCAGGAAATTATCACAGTAAAAAAGAAAAAAAAGTACACTAGTTCCATCATTAGATAGTAGTTTAAAGCTTTAAAGTTATAGCCCTTAAAACTTTGTTCCAGATTGGTTCGGTGACATCTGTGGTAACCGGTGGTAACAGCAATACTGTACCTTCTGATAACATTGGTCACACATCTATCTAACACTGGGTACCATCAAACAGGCCATGAACAGCTGTCTTGTAACAAATGCAACCCGAGGAAGTTGTGTGTCTATTTACAGCTCTGCCAAGTACTGTCATTTGACACAATTCTGCATAGCCACAGTCTTTTCCTAAACTTAAACAGGTGCTGTGAGCAGCTAAATATAACCGTAAAAAACGATTTATCGTGTCTTTGTTGATCCACCAGATATTGTATATATTGTATCGAGTGGCTGTTGAAGGGAAACAAATTAAACACAATATATTGTCAGGGAACATTTTAGGAGGTGCCTTTTAGATTTCAGAATAGGGGGAATGCAAAAAATATATATGACTGGAAGTGTATATGGGAAGCCCTCTTAGAAATTGCATTTTTATACACCGAGGCTACACCAGCAAATACTTTCTGAAGGAAATGTAATTGCTGGCTGGATTATGGTCAGAGGCTACATACTTTTTGAACAAATGAAGCATCACACTTATTAATGAATAGAGGAGTAAAGCAGAGTGAATAAATAAGCATCTATGTTGAATATGGTGCTTACAAGTACAACAACAGCACAAAAACTATAATCTAATGTATTCAAATTCCATAATTTCTTTTTATATTCCTCAGTAATTGTATAATCTATTAGTAAAAACAAAATAGAACCTAAGATGTAAAGACATAGGTGTCAAATACACCATGAGATCTTGTTGTCATCCTGTAAATGTGTGTAAAAGTGTTTCTATAGCAGGCTGTGGATTGATATGTGGATTAGGCGAAGGCCCAGGTGAAATATACCAGAACACCCTGTTACCAAGAGTCAGGGTGTAAAACGCCTCAGTGTACATAACTCTTCTTAACGGGGAGTAAATCCCTCCTCAAAACAAGAAGACACACAGTACATTTCGCAACAGTATATTTGGAAATAAATCTCACATGATGCACCATGACACACTCACAGAGATGACGGGAGAGAGGAAAAGAGAAAAAAGGAAGAGATGAGGGGGGGATTTATGGACAGGAGCGATATCCCAGTGCCTAAGATGAATAAAATAGCCAAGAACAGACTGACGGACTGAAAACACAAATAAAGAGCCATTTTTATGATGTGAATGGATGGGTTCCCTGGAAGACACTTGGCTGGATTTTATTTGGTCGTGGCTTTGGCCCGAGCCACTACATATTTCTGTTTTATGAAGAGACTCAATGGCTAAGACAGCGGCTAACAGAGTGGTGCGAACCCTCTCACCTCATTGGGACTTGCAGAAAAAAACAAGAGTAATGTAAGGGGAAAAGCAGGTGAAAGGCACATACAAAGGGAAAGAAAAAAACATTTAAAAAGCATGCAAAAGATGACAGTGGTGCAATATAGGTGATACAAAAAGCACAGCAGGGTTAAACTTAGAGTATAAAATTATGTCTGCTGTAAAGAAATATTTAATTTCACTTAAAACAAACACACACACACATATGAGTATATTCTTAATTACTATGGCTTATACTAAACTGGCAATAATTCTATTGGCATTTGCCTGTGGTCCTTAAAGTCTCTCTCTCTCTTTCTCTCATACACACACACACACACACACATACACACACACAAACTTCTTTTAATTATTATTTATTAGTCTGATCTCTTTGATCAGAACATCTCCAGATTTTGTTAGTCCATGTTTCAGTACTTTCTGACTTCCCTAACCTGTCTGTCTGTGGCAGGTAGCCCCAAGTCCTGAAAATGATTTTATGTTTATAAAAGGTTCAGTCCTTTTATAAAGCAGACGGGAGAAATGCATTTGTTTGGAATTACTTTCAACGGCATATTAATATACTTTTTTGCTCTGGTGAGTACTTGTGCCTTCATGACAGTGTCTATGGGACTGACTCAAAATAAACCACATTGTGTGTTCATGGTAATGAAGGAGCATGTGATCCAGTGCCAGTGTGTGGCTCACTGATGTGTTTTTAATAGTTTCTGGAAAACAGTGGAAGTCTGTGGCACAGAAGAATAAACCAAATCAGGTTTTGGACAGGCTGACAGTACTTGTTATGATCAAAGACCATGCAATTTATTGACAATAGAAAAATACAGAAATTCCCAGACTAATCTTGTAATAGAACTTGGACTCTTCATTTACTCCAAATCTCAATGCCTTCATCAGAATACCTTAAGCTTGACCTTTGATACGAAAAAGTTTGTATATATTTTCCTTCTCTGCATATTTTGCACACAAGTACTGGTTTTAAAGTTGTGGCTTATTGGTGTATATACACAATTAAATGATGATGACTTAGGAAGGGCCTAAAAAACAGGAGAATATACCAGGAATTAAATGGAAAACTACCCTCTAAATTTCATTTTTGAAAAGCTTAGTAAACTTGCATATAGTTTTTGGAAGTCCAAACAAAACAGACTGCGGAGGCTTGATAGATGCCAGTCCTTGTCATATCTTTGATAAAATGTTGCAGGAAATTGTTTGGACAGTGGGATGAGTCACGGCATTGTAAAACAAATTCCTGTAGCCAGTGAAATAGTCCTCAGTGTAAAATTAATTGCACCCGGTGCCTGGATCTTTGACAGCGAACATGTGACAGTTGTTGCTTTCAGTGTTAAAACCCAAGTGAAAGCAGAGATGACTCAATCTATTCCTCCGCCTTTCATACAGTATCTCTTTCAATCTCTCACATACATGCTAATCGTTTCCTCTCATTTGCATCCTAATGATTTCACTCTTCCTTTTTAGCCCTTGTCCGATGCCTCTATTAAGTCATCTGCCGCTCAAGTTCCCTCCTCTGTCTTTGTGTAGGTGTCTGGTGACTTTTCTGTCTGTGTGTCTGTTGTGGGCTTGGAGGTTATTATTGGATACTGTAGGATAGAATTTTAATAGTGTGTGTTTGAACTATGAAAGAAGAGCTTTGTGTGTCGCTCATGGAACAACGTGGAAATAAAAAATAAGAATTAAAGAAAGAGACAGAAAATACCACGAGATAAAAGTAAGTTTAGGATCACAATTATTATTTTTGCACAAACTGAATGAGGAGGTAACGTAAGAGTCAGTCAAGACCCACAGAGTATTGGGAAGTGCTAATTTAGAAATAAAATGAACTAAAAGTAAAGTTAAATATGGAATAGAAAAACTTGAATTCCGTAAAGTTATGAAATTAACTGTCATATGAAGACACAACCAGGAAGAGGTTGTCACTGATTTTGCACAGTAGATTCCCTATGGATTAGTTCTCAACTTTGTTCCCTGAGTAAACAATTATTTATCATTATTCTACATATTAACATTTTCTTTTCTTTTTTTTTTTTTTTACAAGCTTTTACCCAAATATCCAGACTTTTGTAATAGGGGCAGATTGATTTTCAGTTTTTTTTTTTTTTTTTTTCTTCCTGCAACAAGAATATTAGACACTGTCATAAATTAAACATATTACTTTTGGTTTGAAGACATGTCCTTGAAATAGAAAAAAAAATAAAAAAATAATGAAAAACTACACAGAGCACATTATGCAAAGTATATTAACAGAGAACAATTCCCTCAAAGGGAATTAAAAAAAGGATTTGTTTTGCAAATAACATTTTTATGAATAGATTTTTACTTACTTTTTTTAAAATAATGATTTTATCTTCTTCTTGGATGTTACCTAATCTCCTGTCTTTTTCTTATGTTGGCCCTACTCATTACAGATACAGACAAATTAATAACAGACCCTTTTCAAACACAACTAAAATTCTATCTTTATTGTGACAAAATTTGATGTTACCTAGCTTTAAAAGAAGTTCCATCACTTAAACCCTATATAAACTGTGTAAAACAAAATTTTTAACAGAGCAAAAAAGTGGTAGCACCAAATTATGTTACACGGTTGTTCTATAGCAGAAAACTATCTCAAACTTATTTATGAAAAATGCAATATAGACATTTAAAAGCTTTAAGTGACTCCATTTATTTTTTGAAAGACTTTATACTTTTCCTGTTTTTGTCAGTCTACCCTCAGTGTAGATTTATTACGGCTGTGGTAGCATTTAAAATGGGATACATTCAGTATTCCATTTTAAATGTAGCCTCTAATGTGTCTAATATAAGTGTTGAGTTTGCAAATGTTGCTGGTGTGTGTGTTATGCTTTTCTTTTACGGGCCTTTCTATACCCTTGGACCCTCGGCAGTTGTGAGTTCGTTCTCTCACTTCAGGACAAATAAGCAGCAAATATACAAAAGTTGTAAATTAATGGTGTGGAGAATAAACCAGGATTGTGGATTGAAATGCATGTTTGAACACCAACCACCATTAAGGAACGCACAAGTGTATTGTATGTGTGTTTTTGGATGTGCACGCTGTCACTTCAGTAAATTTTTACACGGTACTTGGCTGTGTGTGTTTTGGATAAGGAGTAGGAAAATCCAACAGCAGAGAAAACACACATACCGTTTTCACATCATAAAAAGGTTCCTGTGAATACCACATAATGTTCATGTTAACATGTTAACTAAGTCACATCTCACCATTAACAATTAAAGCAATTGTCATTTGTTGGACATTCCTTACTGATGTGAAGGCAGAAACAGCATCTCTGGCCACTAAACAAAAAAGTGATAAAGAGCAGCTCATGAATTAGTATCTTGAAGATGTTGGTGACTATTTGAGTGACAGAGTTGCAGTATTTTGCATCAGCTGTCACAAAGATAAGCTGCCTCTTGCTGCCACATCATCAGGTGGCAGAAAGACATTGAGACATTAAATGGCACAACTCAGACTGAAAACTGTGTATCTAAGTATTGTTTCCCCACCATGAACTCATCAGAAAACAGTCAACCAGCAGCCTTTTCTTTCCACATGATGATTGTTCGCTAGACTTGTATTAAAACATGTTTGTAACTTATGTAGCTTTATCCTCCTGATCATCTGATTATATTGGCATTTTATATTACCCAAAAACAATCAGTAGAAAGTGGCAAATATGCCTCACTGACATGATTTTTAGCCAGTGCGGAACCTGCAGTAGTGTTCGCTAGTAGCAGGTGACTTTAAGTTTCTAATGACAGAGAAATATGTTGATTTAGGTGTCATTATGTCTGTGAACCAATTTACAGCAAACTGTATACTGCCTTACCTCTTACACGTTGGGCAAGAGTTTTGATGCCATTTTCTTCTTTTTTTTTTCTTTATTATTTTCAAATTTCTCAGAAAGTAAACAACATCCTTTTCCTTCTCTTCCTCAAAATGCTCCCCAACCCCTGAGTGAGTGATGCACAGTTATCCCAGTACAATATCATCGGACTCAACCCAAAATGAAAAATAAATCAGAGTCCAAAGAAAAACAAAGGAGAAAAGCTAGAAACATTTGAATATGCAAACATTCCTAGATACATTATATGCACATTATTTACAGCAAAGCACAAATCAGACACTGTTCATACCAGAGCTCCTTTGACCAGGAATCCTATAGGTGGGAACCAAATTCTCAAATAGTCCTCTTGTTAACATTGAATGTTAAAATAGATTCTGTATGATATTTAATTGAGTTTAGCCAGTGGGGTATTTTAGGTGGGTATTCACATCTCCAGTTAAGTGTTATACATTTCCTTCCAGCTAAAATAGTAAGATTAAGATACAGTTTCTCTTTCTGAACTTATCCCAAGGGTCTGACATGCTTTTGCACAATAAAGAAAGACAAAGGGGCATGGAATATCAATACTTTGTGTCCATTTATCTGTTGCTATTTTACATGGAGGTATGTAGATAGTTAGTGAGCTATGTGAGAAAATGATGTCCCCATTCTTAATCCCCCCTTCTAAACTCTAATTTCATTGAGCTGGAGGAGAAAGCAGTCAAAGAGGGTGACACAAGATTTATTTGATTTGTTGAAAATAGTAGCAATGTGGGCCCTGATGCAGAGTTCTGGAAACCAGGATAGTGTTGCAGATTTACAATAAATCGAGATTTTATACTGGTGATGTAATAGTCTTGAAAGTTACTGTGATGAGGAAATGGCCAATTTACCAGAGCTGCACAGCAGGTCTACACTTATTCTTGAACTTTGGAGAAAAAAATTGGTTATCCAAAGTTTCCAGGGCTGCAGTAACTTCAGCAGTTGCTACACATCGAGTTACAGCATTTGCAGTATCTGTGGGAACTAGGACAATAATTCGAAGTGAGGCCAATTCCTGTTTCAACTGAGACCTCGCTCTCTCTGTAATGTAGCTCCCTCCTGCACATTTGTCTCAGGGATAAACTGACAAAATCCATAGAGTATTGTGGTTTACAATCATGTCATGAAAACTGCTCCTGTCTCAATTGCGGCATACAAAGATTTTCATTTGTATAAAACTATGTCACCTAAACTTTAATTTTTCAGATATAACACTATTGAAAAATATTTGCAGTCTATAGCACCAGTAGATAAGAATTTCAAAGAAATATAAGAGTGCAGCAGTACGCAGGTGAACAAATGTAATGTGCATATATAACAATAGCCTGGTAGTAGATCTGAAAAGCATTTGACAGGCCTCAAGAAATCGGCTATCACACCAGCTCGCTGAGATGGATTCACTGCCAACTCAAAGTGTCCAGCAACGACTGAAAAGGTCACTCGTGTCTCTGCTGCGCCCCTCAACGTCCCATACACCTTAGACTCTAATCTGAATAGTGTGTGTGGTGTGTGTAATCTGAATAGTAATAAGGCTGGCTGATAGATTGATGCATAACAGCAAGGAGCATGCAGAGCAGCCAAGCTATTTTGGTGTCAACTCCCTTTATTTTCCAGCTGGCCTTGTTTCATGCAACCACTTCAGATGTTGTAGTTCTGATACAAGGGCTTCGAGGCTGGGAAATTACTTAAATCAGACTTGTATTCTGTCCATTCAAAAGCAGATGGTGATCAGGTTTGATTTCATAAAAGTGAAATAAAATATATGGTTTCGTTTTACCTCCCTGCTCTGTGTTCTGACTGAATTCATTTGGATCCCAAACTCTTATCAAGAAGACAATGGGATCAAAAAAGTGCTTTAACCATTCACAGTTTTTTTCTCATCAAAGAACCAATTCACCAATAATATGTTCTCACTTACTTCTCCTGGTTTGTAGCCATGCAGATAGGTTTTATAATGTTTTCAACAATTTTGCCTCCAACCGAAGAGAATAAAAGTGAAAAAAACAAATTGTATGTAGAGTTGGCAGCATTCAGTTGCAGTTAAAAAGAAGTCTACAGCAATGTGTTCTTTTAGAAACAATGTTGTGGTCTCTGAGTATTTTCACAGATCTCTCTGTGAACTATTTTCTTCAGAATGACTTTCTCTTGATGAAATAGTCAGTTCAAATTCCATTAAAATCCCATTCACCGACATCATATTACTGTATTGGCAGACATCTAAAAACCTGGGCAAATTACCTCATTGTAACTTGCTCTGTGCAATAAAATGCAAGGTGCAGTGTCAGTGTGGACATGCCTCATTAATACATTCAAGAGTTTGATGGCTTATCAGATGCCAAAATACTTTATAATACAACGAGGAAGAATTAAAAAAACTCCAGTACACTTACAGCGCTCATGTTTCACTGCCAAGTTTACCAGGAAGTAGTTTGCTCTTTATGTAGCAAGGAAGAAAGTCAGTGTGGAGTTTGGGACGGTGGATGGTTTCGTATTACTTCTGACTTTCATTCAGAAGAAAAGTGTTTGCGCCATATCACAGACCTGCACTTAACATTTGCCTTTTTATAAACCATGACCATGATCTTGGCGGAAGTTAACCAGGTGTTTTAATTTCCTAACTCTAACCTTAAAAGAAATCTGTCTAAGAATTTGGGGAATTAGAAACTTGGAAATTATAGTCTCTCTGGACAAACGCACAATTGATCAGAATAAATAAGAGTTACTAATGGAATGAAAGGCTGCTTCCTCCAGCCACAACATCATTCCAGGAGCCACTTTACATCTTTGCTTTCTCTCCTTCCTCCTCGTGGTCACAGCTCTGTAGCATCTGTAGCCTTTGGTTCAATTACTAGGACTTTGAGGCAGAGCAAGGAGGACTGGACTGTCCTATAACAATTACGAGCCACTGTGGACATTAAAATAATATTAAAACGTCTGCTTCCAACTGGGGCCCTGTCCTGATTGCTATCTTAACCTCTGACAGAGGGGGGGGCAGACTGGCACAGCAGCACAGCCTGCACAGAAACACCGACGAGATTGAGAGGAAGCACATTTTAATTCATCTGCTTGTGATTTCTGGATAATAGGGAGGATAGATAATGTATGCACGGCAGATATTACTGTCTGGGCTACAATGTGTAGCCGCACCATTTTACATGTACGCACACGCACAACAGTAGACCAACACACACATACACACGTGTGCGCACACACACACACACACACACACAAACACACATACACACACACACACACACACACACACACATAGGCATATTAATCTCTCAAACTGAACAGTACAGTTAGAGATAAAAGGCTGCAATACAAAGCTATTATATTTGAATCAACATGGGTATCTCTCTTAGCTCTCTGTCTTACACACAGACACACACACAGACCCACACACACACAAAAACCCACGCACATACACACATGCACACAGGCATGCACACACACACAAACACACACACACAGACATAGAGTTCTAATCTGCTCTGATAGAAATACCGATATGTCAAAGCCATGAAGGCAACTCTTAAATCAAGTTGGGGAGAGACGGAGGGTGGCAGGGAGGGATGGATAGATGGAAGGAAGGACAGAGGAAAGAATGGAGGGCTTTGCATTGGAGGAACAAATGGAAGCGGGGAGAGGAAGTTCTCAGTTTAGTGTTACATACAAACTTAATTAACTTTTCCTCTTCTGACAGGACAAGACATATTGTTTCAATCAGACATTACTCACGCTCTTCAAACTGATATTAAAAGTAACAATGCAATCCACACATTCACACAGACATTGACACAAACACACACCTAGTTTTTCCCAGTAACCTGGCTCTCCAACGATAATCCATAGGATTCATCTCTGAAGTAGTGACAACTGCTACATATCCAGAGTCCTGCCATCAGACATGAAAATAGCAAGACACTGATTAAAGCCAATATAAAGATGGAGCACAGGCCATTTAAACACATACACATACACACACAGAAATCTGCTTAGCTGTTGAAATGTAATATTATACATATATCATACGAAGGGGAAAAAGGCTGTAATTTGTGGCTCTGCTAATAAATCATACAAATATTATGAGAGCAGGGATTGAGACAGAGGAGAGGAGAGAGACTTTTTAATTATGACTTCAACATCAAACTCAAAATATGTCTCAGGGGATTCTGTGTAATGATTTCACCCCCCCCCCCCTTTTTGTCTGAGGGATGTTGATTTATTTTAGCTATTATAAATATTTGCACTAATAAATGGAGGAAAAAGGCCAAGACAACCTGAGAAATTTTGCAGTTAAGTCCACATCTTGAAATAAAAAACAGAATCTTATTGTTATAATTTTTATTATTGTACCTTTTATATGCTTCATGATCCCAAGTCATACAAATTCATTGGACTATCTCAAATCATTCTGTCATGGGAAACGGTATATATAAATCTCTGTGAAATGTTATTATTGGGATTCCACACAAGTGAAGATGTGACTTTATTATGAGTGATCACAAAGCAAGGTATACTGGCATAAAGATACACATAAGGCTAAAGATGAAGATAAAGAAAAAAATTATGGTGAAGAATAACCAGAGTAATTTTTAATTTACATATATATTTACACAAACCTGTGTTTATTACTGAAGTCATTACTAGGTTACCTATTTACATAAATAAAGACAATATTATGACTTTAATACTCCTCATAATGGTGAAAGAAGTTCTTTCATGTTGGTAAACTTACTAGTATCTCAGTTTGAAAATACTCAGTTAAAGCACTGATAAAATCTCACCAGCAAAATGTCCTAAAAACGTAATTAAATTACCTTTATATGCATTAATATACAAAGGTAAGAAGCATTTTAATCAGCAGCTGAGGCGGAGTTAAACTTAACTAATACACTGTCGGTTAATTTATATCAGCGCATAATATTGTAGAATATAATAATATTAATTGTGTGTAAAATATTTATTTGTGGAGTAGGAGGCAGCTGTAACTGTTAGATAGTGAATGCAATTAGTTATTTTGCCCATAATAGTGGACTCTATTGTAATATGGTTTAGAGATGAAAATACCCGCCCGGTTCATTCATTTCTGGCATAGGCTGAAAGAGACCTAAAATACAAGATAATTCTCAAAAATAAAATATAGCGATATCCTGAGCATCTATAAACATATACACCAAAGCACAATTTAATTCTTCTTTGCATTCAGTTTTAAAGGTCTGCTCGAAAACAGCATGATACATCAGTATGCCCAGTTTCCTAAGCCTTTGTTGGCCTGCTCTTATAAGCAGTATTTTCCTTGCTATTTAAAATGTCTGTTTTAATATTGGCTTTAATTGAAAACTCTTTCCTTTCCAAAGGAAAAGTGGTTGAATAACCTCCATTTGTCACATTTAATATTATGATCCATAAACTTTGCTCTTGGTCTTGTCTTAGTCTTGTTGTGGTACTGGTGATGTGCAGAGCTAGGTTACACTCATGGTTAAATTATGGCTCATGGCAAAGTTGGAAGTTTGAGCTGCTCATTATTGTAGTTATAAGTACTGTAATTTTTGAGTTTTTTTTTAGGCTTTTTGAGTTGAAATCATTCTACTGATGTTAATTTTGATAAATATGATATTGTTTTGCTAGTAATGATGTCACCTGGACTCCAATCTTTAGTTAAATGCAATTCAGTGTCATACTTCTCATAAAACTTATCTAAATTTATGCACTAATCTAAATATTTGCACTATAACTAATACATAAAGACTTTACTTACCTATGAAAACTTTTTATATTATATATTGAAAATTCCAGATTTTAACACAGTAGGCCACAAAGGAAAACACATAAACACATACATTTACACACACAAGCACCCTCTTTTTTCATGCTTTACCCCTAATTCTCGTCTACACTTCAACCCTCTGTTCTCCCTCCCTCCTCTGCCACCGTCCCTTTTGTTCTGCACGCTCCTATTTATCACGGTGTGAAGGTTGAAAGAGATATTATTATGGGGTGTCGGGCTGGAGAGAGGAGACAGGGGTAGCCACACGGATCGCGTAGGGAGAACGCGGGGCTAATGACGGGAGGACAGGCTTGGTCAGTGGCCTGTGGTACCTGCTGGATGTGATAGATGGAGAGCGGAGAGGGAGGAGGAGGGAGGGGAAGGGAGTAGGGCAGGGACTCCTTCCTCCGCCTGCTCACGGAATCTTTTTTTTATGTTTCTAGGGAAGGACTTTGTAAAATTTCTACCATGTAAGTAAGGAAGAAGAAAAGACATTATGGCTGTTCCTTATTGCCAGCAGTGTTTGTATTGCTCATGGATGCGTGTTTGCTTGTAGATGGGTGTGGTTATTAAGTCACACTGTAATGAAATGAAGTTTTAATCCTCCTTATCTTGTTCTCCATTTAATAACCTCTTGAAGCTCTGTGTAAAAATAACATATTCTAGCTACTGAAGTGCATCAGTAGGAATAACTTATATATATATATATATATCCTTGTTTAGGTATTCCGACTGCTCACATAAGGCTACAAGATCAAATAATAGAAGTGATTGGGGGGCAGCTCAGTATGGCAGTGAAGTTTTTGTACTTGCAGGCTCACACTGGAGACAAAATATTTCAAATTCTTCTACTTCCTACATTCTCAGCACCTGGTTTGCTGCTGTGATGCGTTTCTAGTTAATCAGCCAAGCACCCAAGTCTCCTCAGTCACTTGCAGTTTGTTTTCATGCAGCCACCCAGCTGATAATCACTGCTTTGTCTGCTTCACCCAGAAATACGTTTGCTGTGATTTTGATTTATTTTTTGACTGTTGGACTGAGATAGTGGACACTACATGAGGGCGATAGAGGGAGAGAGGGAATGACACGTAACAAAGGTCCAAACAACGCTGCAGTTTATGGTTGGTCTCTTAACCTCCTGGCCACCAGGGTGCACCTTCCCCAAAATGTTGGATAAAAAATGTAAACATCAATGTGAACTTTCACAATGATAAGTAACAGTATTAGAGTAAAAGATGATAATGATGTAAATAAAGTGCTAGTTATGTCTAAAACCCCTCCCTCCCCACCCTCTCATCATCAGAATGGGGTGGGCTATGTTCCATAATTTTCGTAATGCAACAAGCATGCTCCTTGTGTTTTCAACCTCTCTTCCAAGCTCTCCTTTTCCACTCCTGTTTCTTTTGTGTTCAACTGAGTGAAAGACTATAAGAATAGACTGTAAGAAAATGTGTGTTGTTATTTCCATTTGTGATATGATTCATCGCATCGAGACCACAAAGAAAAACTAAAGACATAGAGTTCTTGGAAACAATGAGACGGAGGCAATAGACTGCAGCCAATAGGAGGCTATGATCGCAAGGCTTTTTTTTCTCAGCCTTTGAGTGTTGCCTTTCAAAGAAAATACCGAAACCTTTGCCCTCAGACAATGGCTGACAACAGCTTGCTACTAGTTTGTTTCAGGCATACTGAACCCTAAAATTTCAGTGATATGAGTATTTTTTTGTTTCAGTATGGGACTCTAGGTCAGATGTGCTTGAATACTACATGTCCCTTTATTTTATCTGAGGTAATTTGATTGAAAACAAATTGGTTTTATGAATTCATAACTTGTAAGCAAAAAAAGTCTTTTTATACTTTTGACACAGGGACACTCTACAAGAGGGGGCCTCCAGATTAAAGCAGAACCCATCTAAAGCCTTATGCTTTCACTTGTTTTAATGGTACATGTTCCTTGAGTTAAAGTACCAAAAATCAGTTGACATACTATAAAGAAAACTCAAAGCTTCCAGAGCCCTGTGGATTTCTAAGGTCCCTACAATGTTCCTACTATAAGGGGCTGGTAGTCAATCATCGGACAGGAAGGGTCTGAGAACCACACTGATCATGAACATGGAATTTTCAAAAAAGACCAGCTTCTCATAACCTGACAGCTCTGCTGCCTGGTAATGATATCAATAGTCATATTATTCATAATGAATTCATTGTTTTTGTTTTCTCATTGTACATGAGATACAGTTAAATGGGAGTAATTTCCATTTACTGTGCAATACTGTATTTACAAAATGTTTCCAATGTTAATATTTGACCATTCTGCTCTTGCTATAATGACCCAAAAGTAATGAAATCAGTGTTTTCCCTATCTGCTTTGTGTGGTCATTCGTTGCAATTACATGCTTTCTGCATAATACTGTATTTACATAATGCTGCTAATGACAATATTAGGCCACTTTTGCTTGTGCCTTTGCTTTTGTTATTAGCACCAAAAGAGCTGGAAAAGAGATATAAATTCCAATAATTACGGAGGATGAGTAATAATCATAAATATTTGATCAAAATAAAATCGCATGCTTCTTCTCAGGAATGACAGTGGATGGTTTAATTGACCACAAAAAAAGCATTTATATTTGTTTGTGTTACGAAAAATTAAACAAGGCAAAATTCATTAACTTTGCCATTCATTTAATCTCACCTTCTATACTTTGTAAATAAAAAAATACATTACCTCTCCCTCTACTCACACACACACAAGCCTGGCCTTGTCTAGAAACAATTTAACAAAGAAGGCAGATGAATATAAAGGCTGGATATCAGACTATTCATCACAAGATGATTACGGGGTGACAGCAGTAATTGAAAAACACTTATTGGAGTGGTTGGGGAGGAGGGCTGGTTCAGTCCCATCAGACAAAATCACCCTCCGAGGGTAAAAGCAGTCTAAAGGTGATGATAAATGGACATATTTTCAAAGGAAAGCTTCAGGTTTGTCTGTTTTTTTTTTTTTTACTCCTCTTGGAATCGTATCATCTTGATGACAAATAAACCTTCTCTTTCAGGTGTTTACAAAAGTATATTCTGCAAAGCGCTTCCATCTTGATAAGAAATTCCGAGTCTTGTTGGGTTACGCTTTCTTTTTTCAAGAGAAATTTCCACTGGTGGTTTGTAATTTAGCAAATTTCCATTTTGTACATACCATGCAAATTCAATTCAATACAAATTTCTGGTTACGTAAATCAAAGATCAGATCATACAGAATTTTCACTTCATTTCACCTGATTTGAGCCTTTTTCTGCACCTTGAAACAGTTAAGAATATGGCAGTTCCCGACTCTGTAGAGTTTCAAGGATATTGAACAAGTTAAAAAGAACTAAACCAAAAAGCTGGATACCAGTAAAAAAGGAGCACATGTTGAAAAACAACACAAAGGATGACAGGTACAGTAGACTAATGTTAGGGTTGCAACATTGAACGAGCCCTGTTTTCTGTAACAACAGAAAAATATACTTCCATTAAAAATATGTTTGCCTTGCAAGTGTATGCTGCAATTTGGAAAAAGCAAAGGGCATATTCTAAATTTGGAATTGATATTAGATGGAAAAACAAAGGTAGTACAGGGGCTAGTTCTGACTCATGCCACACTGAGCTTTGTTGCTCTTTGCTTCTTCTGTAAAGCAGTTTTTGAACAGCAGCACTGGCCTTTGGTCAGTCTACCACTTTTGTCCAGAGTGATATATGTCAACAACTACTGGATGGATTGCCATGAAATTTTATACAGAGATTCATGGTCCTCATAGGATTAATCCTTTAGACTTTGGTGAATATTCCCTTAACTTTTCATTTAGCATCATCATCAGGTCAAACATACAAACTTACAGACTTAGCTGTACATGTGCATAGTGCTTTTAAACAAATACTAGCACACTAATAGGTTAAACTGAAATGGTTAACTTGAGAGGACTCTACACTTACATTTATGTTTGATGACACTGATGTCCCTAAATGGTAAAAAATTTGGGGTCACAAAATGAAAGTTAAGATTCAATGTGTTTTTGTTTTGTTTTTTTGTTATTTTGTTATTTTTAATATAACCTTAATGCTTCTTTAAGAAAAACATATATTGTGCATGATGCAGGAACAAGCTGACATAATTAGCAGATTAATAGATTACTACAGCATGGTGGACATGGTATATAATACCAACAATGGTTAACTTTGCCATTGTAAGCATGTTGGAATGCTGCCACCGCTATACTTTAAGTCACAAACAGGGCCACTAGGATGACTGTGGAGTCCAAAAGTTGCGTTTAGCACTCTGCTTTCATGACAGATATCGAAGGATTGAATCTATTCTTTTTGGCTCAGGTTATTCCAAGATGCCCTTTACGTTCCTCCACCTCCAAGAGTTACATTACTCATTTACTGAAATGTTTGCTTCTTATGCAGAATAAGTGTGTTGTTTTCTTTCTGAAACATTGGTATCATCTGTCTCTCTCTCTTTCTCTCTCTCTTTGCTTTTTTCCTGCCTCTGTAATATTTCATGCCCTCCTCTCCTTACAGTAAGCGTCATGCTTGGCTCCTGTGCCAACGTATCTATCAGGGTGCTGTTACTTAAGAAGACATTCATCTCTCTGAGCTACCTCTCACTGATATTCAACATGGCCAATATCTAACACTGCTTTTTAACCAACTAAGACATCATCATTACTTTGAGGGATAAGGTCTCTCTGAGAGGAGTTGCCCTGTTATTTCATTCTTCCTTCCTTCATTCTTTCATCCTCTCCCAAACTCTCTCATCCCCTGTCCCCGGTTCTGCATTTCCATCTCTTTTATCTCTCTTGAGAGGGTTCAATAACTTAATGTCCTGTCCTCCTCAGTGTCTTATCCTGTGTAATATGGATCTTGTACCATTACTTGCCTAGAGTGGCCTGTCCTGTCCATTTCTGTGTCTCGTTCCATGTAATGTGTGCCCTTCATCATTAGGCAGCTATTGTCGTGTCATTCTACATCTTTTACATCTATGCACTTATCAGAGAAGAACTTACTGGATAGACACCATTATACATACTTAAATTTGATGCTGAGCATTTAAGGTGAATAGTTTACAGCTAACTTTTACATACTGTAACCATTCAATTTAGCAGAGTTAATTAAAACCGAGAATTACCAGATGATAAATGAAAAAATATCCTGTTTTGAACTGATTCTTACTAAGGACAATACGTGTCTGCATAAAACAAGGTCATACACTTGAAGTGAAAGTTGCAAATCTAAAAACACTGAATATAACTGTTCAGTTAAAATGCTGAGCTGAATGATGCTGAAAAGCTCTATAGAGCGGAGGGCAGCAGCAGACTCATGTCATAATTTTCTATGGGTGTTGTCATTAAAAGTGACTCCTTTCACTTTAAACATAGTGACTTGATCAATTGTTAATATGAAAATATTGATTAGTCTGGCTTTAAATTTGAAAATAAATCATACGTTTTTGTTTCAAATATATTCATGGATGGTCAAGTGGAATCTGAAGTCATGTTAAAGTTTTCATTTGATTATAAAAACTCAAAGTCATCATTAAAAGGATGCAATGTTGGAAACAGAGGACAAAAACACAATGAAAGCAACATATAAGTATATCTACATGATACACTATGATGACACTTCTGTAAGTTTCACTGATGGAGACCAAGAGATATGGTAAACATTTTGAGGAAGCCCATCAGTGGACCTTTAACTTGACATTATTTTGTTACACATTCTATTCCCAAGTACAAGAATGAACTCCCATGCTGATGTTGTTTTACACTTTGAGTACCGATTGCAATCTGCAGCAAACATTGTTTTGAGCTATATCTTTAATATATATCCACTGTTTCTTTAATTTTTGCCCACTTGCTTTTAAGTCCTCTCTCACACTCCTCTGTCCTAGTCTGTTAGTACATCCACCCCTCATTGACCCCCTTTCTCTCTCTCTCTCTCTCTCTCTCTCTCTGTCTCTCTCTCTTTCCCTCTGCGTCAGACACATCATCTCGTCTCTCACTTTGTCTGAGGTAGGCTGACAGACCACAGATGGCTGTCTTTGATCTGCCATAACGAGCATCTCCACATCAAATTACAAGGGAGAAGACAGGAGAAGAAGATGAAACTGAAACACAAAACAAAAAAGATTAAATAAATAAAATAAAACTCGATTGACTTTGCTTGGGAATGTGCGGCCCTGTGATCACAGCAAATGAGACCCTCATCATTTGATCACTTTATCAAAAGAGACGTCAGTGCTACCTTTGGAAAATGTGAAGAAACAAAGAAAATTTTAAAAAGCATACCATTGATGAAATGCTAGGCAACCCTTTCAGTAGCTCTACTATAATTATACCTCAAGACTGTGGAAAAAAAAGTCTCATGGAAAAGATAATAAGTAGATTTGTAGGAAAGTACATGCATCACAGAAATAATTTTCCATGTTTTGTTGCACTGAAATACAGTCAGATAATTGAAAGAGGCAGCATGGGTAGGAATTATGACCTAAGGTGCATTTTGAGGGGTTTTGCTAAGTAAACCTGATAAAAATCATCATAAGCAATTGACTACTAAGCTTATAATCGGTTTGCACACTGGCTCTGAGCCAAACACAATTACTTTTTTCAGTTTAAAGTTGCCAGGTCTGAGAAAACAAATCACATCATCAGGGTTTCCTCAGCCTGGGTTTGAAGACATCAGTTTTTATAACAAAGGCCCGTGTGACAAAGGAAGGGGGACTTTGTCAGGGATAGGCACCTTAATAGAGAGAAACTCTCAAGGTGCCATGTGGGAATCTGGCGTTCCAGTTAAATTAAGTTAAATCTTTTAACTTTAAGTCTGTAACACTAGCTAAGTTTCCATTCAAATTCAGCACAGATTTTAACAAAATTTCGCTAAAATGGCAAAAGAAAATTTGAATGAACATGTTTCCATCCTCTAGCAGTTGGTTGATTGAGATAAACAGCTGACACTATGAGATACAATGTAATTACCTCACTATGAACCATTTCAGCATTAAAAAGTCAAACTCTTTTCAATAATCAAAAGGAGTAACCCTAAAAGTTCATTTTTTAAATTTAATTTTAAATTTTTTGAAAATGTAATCACATAACGGGACCTGTCCTATTCCCATTACACACATTGCTCTCTCCTTTATTTGTCTTGTTACTACAGTACGCCTCACGTTCTGTCTCATGCTCTCAATGTGTGAATATGGACTGATATACTTGCCCAGAGTGTGGCTCAGTTCACTGTTAAGGAGCAGCCATTTGGAAACATCCCCTCTCTCTCTCTCTCTCTCTCTCTCTCTCTCTCTCTCTCTCTCTTCCTCCCTTTCTCTCTTTCTGTCAGGATCTTGGCAGCTCGTGGGAGGTGCTAATGGAAAAGCTCCCGCTCCTGTTCCTTGTTCACCACACTAATGTGAAAGGCACTATCCATGTTGCAGCTGTGTGTTGCCATGACCAGGCCACCCTGTCATAGTCCACTGGTCACCCAGCTAATGGGCCGGCCACAGAGGAGAACGGCTTCCATAACAGATGGAGGGGAAGGAAAGGCTGCTATCAAGTGCTTGGAAGGACAGGAAAGCAGGAAAGCCACTTTGAACAGAACTCAGGTCTCACTGACTAATGTAAAAATAATCTGAAAGAAACCACCCCACTGAATTTATAGAAAATTAAGCTTATTTTTCCTCTGGTACAGAGCAATGTCCAGCATTGTGCAAATGTTTTAGACACTAAGGTAAAGAGAGGGTCCTTCAAAAATAATGCCATAAATTGATTATGTTAACCAATAACACCCTTCAAAGTGTAGTAGACAGAAATGTTCATGGTTTTATTTGACTAAGACAAAATGATGATTTTCATCAACTATTATTTGACCCAAAGTTAAGGACGATGAAGTTGACTAAATATAACGGTAGACTACAGACTGGGCTTGGGTCACGACAAAGTATTATGTGGGTTTTGAGCTTTTTAGTTAACTACAACTATTTGATAATTTTTCGAAATGCAATTGCTCTCTTTCACTCCCTTGCTCTTCAAATTTAGATGCTATCTTAAAAAAAAAATCTATAATTTTCAATTAATGTTTTTTTCATGTGTACCCTATCCTCTATATCTGAAAGGTGTAGATCCAGAGAGATTGGTCATTAAAACGTTATAATTGTACAAACATTGTACATTAATGTCAGGTGTTTCATTTCTGTATGAATATTTTACACAACACATCATTTTCTTAAATTTTCATTTCTTTAGCTAAACAAGGAAGCTTTTCAGTGCCAGACAGGGTTATAGAGGTTGCAAGAGCTTCTTTAGAGCTTAATAACAATGCTCTTATATTTCATATTTTGAACATATCTCATGGTCGCTTATGCTATATTTTGTTATGACTCTGTTTTGATTGACAGTTTTTATTTTACATGTTCTGTGTGTTCCCTCACTTTCTCTGAGGAGCATTTGCAGTTATCATGCATATTCTTATAATATCATATTGTTCACATTGTTGCTGAGGTTTTTAAGTCATGGTTTTCATAACAAACATTTTTTAAGCGTTTCTCTTAGGAATACTCAAGTACCTGTAAGGTAATATTTCTCATTCTAAAAACATTCTGCTTCTTCATATACATATTTGGTAAAAGGTGTTTTTGTTCCTACACCAGTAAAATAAACCAGATAAATAAAAAATATGACTTGTATATATAATATATTTCTTACCTACATGTATTTTGGTGAAACATGTAAGTGCCCCATGTATGACTCATTGCTATCTCTCTCTCTCTCTCTCTCTCTCTCTCTCTCTCTCTCTCTCTCTCGATATATATATATATATATATATATATATATATGCGCAGAATATTCACAGTATATGAATATATACCCAAAATGCACACCAGAAATAAACAATAGCAAATTAATTTATATACATTTTATAAGACTCTGTACAATATCAGAAACAGTGTTGTAAGTGTTTTTCAGTCCCACAGCAGCAGTTTTTCCTGACCCAGCCAGGGCTCTCTAGCAAGACAAGAAGAACTCTACATGATCTCCTCTACACAAACAGCACAGGAAGGAAAATGTTCATTACTTACATTTACTGTACATAAGAAATTCTGTGGAATAAGTTCATTTTTGTGGTTATTATTTTTTGTTCAGGTTGCTTTAAATCATTCATTCAGATGTGAGGTTCCAGCAGAGCACACTGCAGACAGAGGTGAGGTGGGCTTCAGTGTATCTCAGCGGGAACAGGATCTCAAGCAAAGAACAGACATCAGAAAAATGTAATGCTTAAGGGCTTGAAATAGAAACAGATACTATATTCTTTATTTCAGAGATAAAAATGAGTGAAGAGCAGATGTCATATATCAGACCCTCGAAAGACACAAGTACCGTGTGTTGAGAATCTGCCAGAGCCTGAGTCCGTGACCTGTACTCTTGGTCACCAAATTCACTAGAAGCTTTGCACAGTATTGTACTTAATGTCAAAATGTGCCCATGCCATAACAAAGCAACTTTGGCCCTCAGAAAACAACATTTTCTACAAGTCAAGAAATATTTGGTAAGTTTAATGTTCATGTCTAATATTCTTCAACATCATCAAATATGATTAATTGTCCATCTGAGAAATCTACTAAACTTTTCCGTCAATCGAACCATCTACCCTCTGACTGCACAGGTGAATGGACTATGCTTCATGACTGGATTCACATTGTCTATTCAGAATCAGGTGTAAGAAGACAGGGTCGAAATTTATACATGTAACTTCGGTATGACACACACCGTGGGAACGTAGAGCACCAAGTTTTCCATGCATTTTTCTGCTCTTCTCTGTATACTGATGCCCACAGTAGCACCGATCATTTAACGGAAGTCCTTCAGTCTCTCTCTTTTTTTATTTTTTAAAAATACAAATCTTGCCTACACATGCACAAACTTGAATCTCAAGTATAATTATTTTAAAGGTTTAAAAAGTCTGATTTATAAGTCAAAACTTTGGAATTATTCATAAACATCACTTTACAAGCTTTGAACCCATATGGGGAAACTTACATATTAATCTCATGGCACATGAATGAATGTATGTGAATGTGCATGTGCATGAAAGTACTCTAAATCACTTTGAACTAAAACATACAAAACTCAACTTCACGTCCATGATTTGCTGCATTAAAAATGTTCTTTATACATATGTTCTTTTGTTTTTTGGTTTGGTGAATGTTGCTTGTTTTTTGTTTTCATTAATCTCTATCTGTAAAGTGTTTTGTGAATTATGTATGAGTATGTATTAGCAGTAAACTTTACTTATTTCAACAACACAGTCACAAGGGGATATTTTACCATAGGTGTGTGTGTGTGTGTGTGTGTGTGTGTGTGTGTGTGTGTGTGTGTGTGTGTGAGAGAGAGAGAGAGAGAGAGAGAGAGAGAGACAGTAAGTGTACATGTGTGTGTATGCAACTGTCTGTAACTGTGTGTGTACTGTAGGCATCCATGTGCAAGATGCTGTCAGAGTCTGACAGCATTTTCTTGTTTCTTTTGCATATTTCTTGGTACCTATGAAGCTGGGAAGCTACTATCTACCATTGTCTTTGTTGTCCCCAACACACACACACACAAAAAACCTGTAGTAGTAATTCGCAATAAGACAAGTCTGTCCAGTCTTCCTCCTCTTCTTTGCAAACTGGACTACAGGTTCAAACAACCCTGTTCAGAATTTGTCATGATCTGTACCACTACTACACTAAAGCCCACCACTGCTCTCCCTATGTGAGCATGTGTGTGTGTATGTATGTGTGTGTGTGTGTGTGTGTGTGTGTGTGTGTGTGTGTGCTACGGTATGTATCCTCACACTCCTCATCATACGCCCTCCCTTAACGATACTCTCCCACTCTCCCCTGTTGGACTTGGTGTTACTGAACAAATAAGTTTGAGTTTGTCAGACTCATACCAGACTGTAGTCTGCTGTTAGACAGCACAACCCTCGAGCACATCACCCCCCCTCCAGCACGACCTCCACAAACACAAGAGGTAGAAAGTCTGGTTAAAAATAAAAGCCACAGAAGATAAGAACTGTGGTCTGTTGAGTTAAATTTTAAAGAGTAACTCTGTTCAAATCTGGATCTTATTTTTGTCAGCTTGGCCATTGGTTTACTGGTCATGATAACACTGTACTCACCCTGTTAATAGCTGAGACCGGGGAATGTGGCAACACTAAAGCAACCGACAGTCTGACAGGGCTGGAAAAGCAATCAGAAAAATGATCATGTAAAACTGAAAGTGAGCAAACCCAAAGTTCCTAAATGAATATGAAAACTGAATTTGTACAATCACAGTAAGTATTATAGGTCACAGTCAGACCAGTCAGATCGCTTCCTCTCTTCTCTTGTCTTCTCTTTTCTTCTTCTTTTGCTATCATGGATTTTTTGTCTTTTTTGGTTATGTGGCCTAATTCCCAGGCAGATTTCATCTAATAAATTGGTGAGTTGAACATTTCTTACCATTTTATTACTGATAGAAACTATGGCCAAAACCATAACAATAGGATTCAAGTTATTACAAACCAGATTTACCCTTTAAGAACAAAAATAGTACTTCTTTATGACAAATTGCACATTTACCATCTAATACACAGTATAACTGACTGAAAATCATTGGAAAAGTTCCAGCATCTGAAAACAACTAAACTATTTTGGCAAAAAGATAAATGGCAAATTGTTTCTTTCCCTTTTACTGGAAATGTTCAAATTTACAAGGAAATGCCAAAGCTTTTGTTCCCAGAAGTAGACAATGTGTTGAATAACAACCTTGACCTTTGGCTGTGCAAAAAAGCACTTGATAGATGGTGATTTGTCAGCGGTTACTAGTTCCAACACAGCACAAACAGCACAAAATACGTCATGGCAAAACTTCTTATTAAAGCAGAACTCTAGTGCACTGGCTATCATCCTCAGGGTCGGGCCCCACAAAAGGGTCACAAGATAAATCTGAGGGGTCCCAGGAAGTTTAGAAAAGCAAAAAAAAAAAAATTTCAAAAACTATCCAAATGAAAGAATCCCAGAGAGAAAATTCATTCTTTGGTTGAACCTCTTACATCTTATAGACATCTCCTTTAACAAAAGGAGTAGGCACTGCTTGGTTGTAAAGGGTTACAAGCCAACAAAGGCTGGGGACCAGTGCTTTAGTGATTTACAATTACTATTCTAATGCTATAAAGTTGGGGCACTTGCAAGAAACTGGCTTACAAATAATGTTGGAAATCAATGCAGCAAATGTCAAGTTATCCAGACTTTCAGTCTGTCGCATGGCTCAAGCTTCAAATACACTGGATCCCACATCTTTGACTAAATTTCTCCGAGTGTCCAAGCCCTAATTGATGGCATCTAGAGGAGTACTTTTTCAGACTGCAAGTCAAATCGTCTTTGTAATCACACAGGACACAATATGGCTGCTTTTAAGGACTGAGTAGTCCTCCTCTTGATGAGTAAACTCATCTCCATGGTTTGATAAAAAGATGCAGGGCCAGTTATATCTCTAGTGTGTAATGCAGAAGGAAACCAACACCTCAATGTGAGACCGAGAGTTTAGTGGAAAGTGTCTGTGCTATGGGACCTAACACTGGCTGAGGGGGCATTGTAGAGTTCAAATCTGGCTTCTGACCTTTATCACTTGCCTCTCTAGTGTATTTTATTGTGTTCTATCGAAAGCAGAAATGCCCTATAATAATCTTGCAAAAGTGTGAAGGTCATGGTGTTAGCCCCTTAGGCCGCAAAGTGGAAAACCTCAATGGCAAGCAATCAGATTTAAGCCAGCAGATTCATGTGCTGAGTGGTTTTAAAAGGTTTGGATTAGCCTGTCATAACACCAACCCCAGACAGACAGACAGACAGGCAGAATATCATGTGTAAAAGCTCTTTCTGTCTATCATACACACTCCATTGTTGCCAGTTTCACTCTCTCCTCCCCCTCCACCACCTCCATCTTCTAACTGGCTCTACTCTCTCATTCCTTGTCACACTCTCTCTGTCTCTCTGACAATTGCGTTATTTGGCCTTATCGAGGAATATGAAACACTGTGGCGCGACATCTCTGCGCCGAGCCCAACAGATATGCCAATTCATTTCGCACCCGGCGATTTGACAAGCTAGACTGCTCCTCTTGAAAGACATCATTCAAGCGCACAGCCGCCGCCACCGATCCCCACTCCCTTCCCGTCTCTCCCTTTCTCGCTCTCTCCCCCTCCACCATCCCCTCTCCCCTCCTGCCTTTATCCCGCTTTCTCCATTCCATCTCCCCCTCTCCTTGTTGCAATCTGTAGAGCTTCGCCTCTTAAGATTGAAAAGGGCTCTCGGCCCGCGACAAAAAGCCTGAAAAGAACAGGGGAGAAAAAAAAATACCCCTTCCTCTGTGTCCCTCCCTCTATCACACTCAACAAGAAAAAAAGGTTGAAGTATTGAAAATAAAAAATGATGGGGTGCTGGAGGGAGGAAAGCAGGTGATAACATTGTGGATATTAGGGGTGGAATTCAGAAGATGAGGAAAGAGAGTGAGAGCAGGTTGAGGGAGAGACAGAAAAGAAATAAGAAAAAGAGAGAGAGAGAAAGAGAAGAGATTGGTGCCCTAAGCTGCGGGTGTTTGAGAGGATGACACAGCCACTAATACAAGTGTTTAAATATTTGATGCAGGGAGGGATAAAGCGGGATCGTCTCGCCACGGAATTGAGTGTCAAGACGAGAATCTATTACAGAGAATCTTTGTGTGTGTGTGTGAGTGTGTGTTTGTGAGCGAATACAAGGCATATTTGACAGTGTGGCGGAGCAGAGCAAAGCCTTATGTGTGTTGTCGCTGCAGTCTCCCTGCCACCATCACCACGCTCCCAACCAAACACCACTTCACCCCCCAGTCCCTGTTTCCAACACCACCGCCACCACCCCACCTTCTCCTCACTTAAATGTTTTTCTGCCGTGCTTCAGTAAACACTGATTATCATGTCTTTTGTAATGGAGGTTTTTTGGGCACGGAGCAGGACAGAAAGTGGGGGAGAGAGAGACTTGGAGATGGAGAGGCTTGGGTGCAATGGAGGAAGAATAAGAAACACTTTGAGACACAGAGAAATGCTAAAGGGACCCTGTGTGTGTGTGTGTGTGTGTGTGTGTGTGTGTGTGTGTGTGTGTGTGTGTGTGTGTGTGTGTGTGTGCATCCCTTCTGTCTTACATGTCCATGGAAAAATGGTGGTGTCCGAAATCACTCTCTATTTGCTACCATGAATACCATAAATGCTCTACATTTTCCCCCAGCATTTTTTTTGAATGTCCAACTTGTGAATGGGGAATTTAGCTATTTTATAGCGCCCTTAAAAAAGTACTACATCATTAGACAGTAACTCAGTAGTCATTATTACATTACTGACAGGCGTCGCAGTTGGTGTGATCCCCTCACAAGATGGTCTGTAGTTTTACCCTGTTGTCTTGGGTAAAACTACAGAATGATCGAATCTGGGATGGAGTGATCTGTGACCTAAAACGAATGTGGGGCAGGGGGGTGAAGTGCTCCGACCAAACCCAATGTTGAACATGGCCTTCCTCTTTTATTTCAAAAACTAAACTGTAAAGTTTTAACAAAATCTGCCCACGGACAGACAGACAGACCCATAGACAGACAGAAAGACAAACAGTCACCTGCCAAAGTACTCAAAGGTAATTCTATGGTAGTTCCTGCTAGAGTGTGAGTCTCCAGGAGCACATTTTGCCCTGATGACAGACACACACAGACTCACAAATTGAAAACAATTCCAGCCTCGCTGTCACGGCTGGTAAAAGCAGCAACAACAATCATGTGGACAAGGTTAACAACAGGGGCAGCAACAAAAATAATATCAGCAGCAATAAACAAAACAGCAGATGCAACAACATCAATAACAAATACAGGAAGGTAATTACAGAAAAGGAGTGCAAAAGACAACAATAACAACAAGTACAAAAATAGAGAATTATTACTACTACAAAATAAACACTAGCCATAAATGACAACAACTGGACCGAACAACAATATCAACAGTGTTTTATCATGCTGAGGCCTTTTTCCTCTCTGGTCGGTCACGGTGTTTAGATCCTATTAAATGCAATTAAGAAACAACAACACACGCACATACACATATCATCTCAATCTTTCCCTCTCACTACTCTGTGATTGAGGGCTTGCGGTCTGGTCAGCAGTCAAACCAGGCCACAGTCTACCTCCACCTGTGCATAGGGGTGTGTATCCATGTGTGTGTGTGTGTGTGTGTGTGTGTGTGTGTGTGTGTGTGTGTGTGTGTGTGTGTGTGTGTGTGTGTGTGTTCCCTTTAGCTGTCTAGACAGGGCCGAGTGCCACTTTAACCTATGTGTAATGAGGGCATGGTGGAACATTGTTAGGGAATAAAGCTTGTTACTTTTAGTCCAAACACACTTGCCAACACACAGGAATGCACTCATACACACAAAAGAGACGCACACGCATTTTCTCCAAACAAGCCTTAGCTAACACTGGGTCAGGGTTGACCAACACCATTGACTCCAATTTCATCCTGCCCTGTAGCTCAGACGTGGGCCTGCTTGTTTTCTTTCTCTGTCTCTTTTTTGTAACACTAGAAACTAATAGCTGTAAAGTCAAGTTGAGCAATGTGACTTGAAAGCAAACAACAGGAAAAACAAATATGTCTTTCAAAAGTCCCCTTAATACTCATGTGAGTACAAAAGGTATACATTTTAGTGATTAAATATGAGGCATCAACAACCTTTTATAACTAAGACCTTAAACCGCTGACGTAATGATGGAGGTTTTCAGCTTTCATAACACGGCATTACCAGATTCTTGTGCAACTACATGTCAACAATCTTCATAAGATATTTTCTTGTTAAAGTCTGGATTTAGGGTTTGATATCTTTAATATTACGTTTGTTTTTGTTTGAAATGATTATGTGGGTCTTCAGGTATCTTTATCAATAATCTCATTTCAGTTCTAAAGAAATTAATTGTATCGTTTAATGGCATGCTACCAGTTAGGACATTGAGGTGATGTCTCCTGTATTTTTTAAGGAGCTACTGGGTCAGTTTTAGAAACTTGGATGTGGTCCACAGTTACGAAAATAGAAATAAAAGGTATTTAATATTTAGTTTCATTATTTTCTACCTGAAATTTAGCCCTGGGGATGTAGAGAAGGCCTGGCTGTGATGCTGCAGATATTATGTAGAGGTATATACTGTAAGTTATATGAGTACTAATATTTTTTCATGAAAAAAAGGAACAAAGTAATTTTATTATCGTTTTGCAATGTCTCATCTTTGCAGTGCCTGCAGTGACAATGATTCTTGGTCAATTTATTTCAAGTTCAGGCAAAATGTTACTGATTAATCAGCTCGTGATTGGCTTGAGACTTGAGCTCTTTTAGCAAATGCTTTTCTTTGTAACTGTGGAAGCACGAAAAAGTAATGCATTAATTATTGTTTAATTTTCACCTTGCAGCTGCCACGCAAACATTACTGCAACATGAAGCATGTTTTATTAGACTGCAAAAATTAGCTCAAAATAACAAAAATTACATAAAAATTCATATGAGAAAAAAACATAAAAATTACCCAAAGATGTTATTATTTATTAGAAGAGATCAAAAGCACAGGCTATAATTAATTCTAATTGTTAATCATAATTATTTTTTTTCGTATATTAGTATTTTTGTATGCACACACAGTACAGATACACATATTCTATTGATTTTGCCTTGTGTATCTGTCAAAAAATTTCTGCATTTACTGTTGAATGTTGAGATAATACATTAATATCTTACTTCTACTGAAAGTGTAAAACTTAACACTGTAAAATGCAAAAATGTAACAAAGAATAACAAATTAAGGGCATTTTCTGCCAGTGACATGAACCAGTTGAAAGAGTCACACATATTCAGACACACACTTACACAGTAAACCTGACTCAATGATGCA